>RJWM01001032.1:0-173332 GCA_004363535.1 Dasyprocta punctata
AGATGTTAATCCCTTAAGGAATAGCTGGCAAAATGTTTTTCCATCTCTGTGGGTTGTGTCTTCACTTTGTTGGTGGTTACTTTTGTTGTAAAAAGTCCTTTTAATAAGATTGTAGTTAACTATAATGTTTCCAGTGCAATTGGAGTTTTGTTCATAAAGTCTTGGCCTACATCTATGTCTTCAAGAGTTTTACCTATTCTCTCTTCTAGCAGATATAGTGTTGCTGTTTTAATATTTAGATCTTCATTCCATTTCCATTTAACTTTAGCACATGGTGAAAGATATATGTCTAGTTTTAATCTTCAGCATATGGAAAGCCAGTTTTTCCAGCACCACTTATTGAAGAGGTTTTCTTCTAGTGAATGCGTTTGGCTCCTCTGTCAAAGATAAGGTGCTTGTGAGTTTCTGGAGTTGTTTCTACATTTTATATTCTGTTCCACTGATCCTCAGGTCTGTTATTTGCCAGGACCATGCTTTTTTTTTTTTAATCACAGTAGCTTTGTAGTACAATTTCAAGCAAGGGATTTTTATGCCCCAAGCCTTGCCTTTGTTGTCAAGAATTGCTTTTGTTTTTCTATGTCTCTTCTGACTCCAAATGAATTTCAGGATTGCTTTCTCTAGTTCTGTGGGATATACTGTTGATATTTTGATTGAGATTGCATTAACTCTATATAACAATTTTGGGAATGTGGCAATTTTCAGTATATTAGCTCTTCCTACCCAAGTATAAATTATAGCATTCCATCTTCTGATATTCTCAGATCTCCTCTTTGACCTTATTAAGAATTCTGTAGTTTTCAATGTAGAAGTCTTTACTTCCTTCATTAAATTGATTCCTAGGTATTTCTTTTGTTTGATTGCTTGTTTTCGGATGCTGTTATGAAAGGTGTTGTTCCATAATTTCTTTCTCAGTGAGTTTGTTGTTTGTTTACAGGAATTCTTCTGCTATATGATTGAATTTGGTTATCAAATGTAGAAATCTTTTTGTGGAGTTTTTGGGGTCTTCTATGTAGAGTATAATGCCATCTGCAAATAATGATAATTTAGCATATTTTCTTATCCTTTTTCCTTTCATTTTTTTTCTCTTGTCTAATTGCTCTGGCTAATGTTTCCAGAGCTGTATTGAATAAGACTGGTGACAGTGGATATCCTTGTCTTCTTCTTGATTTTAGAGTGAAAGCATTCAGTTTTTGTCAATTTAGTATGATGTTTGCTGTTAGTTGGTCATAGATGGCTTTTATCAAAAATCAGATAAACACCATCTCTTCTGATTTTCTGTACTTTTTTTTCATGAATGGGCATTGGACTTTGTCAATTATTTTTTCTACAACTACTGAGATGATCATATGGTTTTGGTCTTAGCTCTGGTAGCATGGCATATTACACTTACTGATTTGTCTATGTTGAACCATCCCTGCACCCCCGGGATGAAACCTACTTGGTCATGGTGTATGATCTTCTTGATAGTTTGCTGCATTCTGCTTACTAGCATCTTGTTGAAGAGTTTTGCATCTATGTTCTTTACAATTCTCTTTTTTTTAGTGGTATCCTTCTCTGGTTTGGGAATCAGGGTAATGCCTGCTTCTAGGAATGAATTTGGGAATATCGCTTCCCTGTCAATTACATTAAAGACTGCAAAGTAACAACCATAGGTCTTCTCTAAATTTCTTGTTGAATTTGGCAGTGAATCCATGAGGACCTTAGTTTTTCTGTGCTGTTAGGTTTTTAATTACAATCTTCAATTTCATTGATTGATATTGGTTTATTTAGAATTTTTACATCTTCTTGATTCAGCTTTGGCAATTCTAATAGATATTGATAATATCTTGAAATAGATATTGATAATCTTCTGGATTTGTGCAGTATCTGTTATGATTTATCCCTTTGCTTCCCTAATTGCATGGATTTGAGTCTTTTCTTTCCTTTTTTGATAAGACTGGACAAGGTTTTGTCAATTTTATTTAATCTTTCAGAGAATCAACTCTTCAATTCATTGATTATTTGTGTTGTTTTCTTAATCTCAACTGCACTAATTTCTGCTCAGATGTTTAGAATTTCCTCCCTCATATGAGCTTTGGACTTGACTTCTTTTTCTAGAAGCTTGAAGTTCAACATTATGTTGTTCATTTGAGTTCACGCTGGTTTTCTGACATGGGAATTCACCACTATAAATTTTTCTTTTAGGACTACTTTCATTGCGTCTCCTAAGTTCTGGTGTGTTGTATTGGTGTTATTGTTCAGTTGTAGCAGCTGTCTAATATCTTTTTTAATTTCATGTTACCATTGGTGGTTCAGGAAGATGTTATTTAATTTCCATATGTTTATGCAGTTTTTGTAGTTTCTTTTGTCATCAATTTCCAATTTCATTACACTATGGTCTAATAATATGGATGGAATAATTTCAATTCCTTTTCATTTACATAAGCATGTTCTATGAGCTAGTTTGTGTTCTATTTTGTATAACTTCCCGTGTGCACATGAGAAAAGTGTGTATTCTAATGTTTTGGGGTGAAACACTGTGTATCTACTAAGTCTATTTGTTCAAAAATCTAGTCCAGTTCTAATATTTCTTTGCTGATTTTTGGTTCAGTTGTCCTATTTGTGACAGTGGACAATTAAGATCACCCATTATAGTTATATTAGTATTTATTTGATTTTCCATATCCATCAATATTTGTTTTTTATAGCTGGATATGCTAGTATTTGGTGCATATATATATTTATGATTGTTATCTTTCCTCTTGGATTGTTCCCTGAACAGGTATGTAGGGACCTTCTTTGTCTCGATCAATCATGGTTTGAAATCCATTTTGTTTGCAAATAGAATAGCTACCCCTACTTTGTGTCACATGAAGTATTGTTTTCCATCCTTTGATTTTTCAGTCTATAAATTTAATCTTGAGTCAAATACATTTCTTTTGCATAGCACATTGTTGGATCTTGTTTCTTGATCTATTCTGTCAGCCTGTTTCTTTTGATTGTCGTATTGAGACCATTTACATTGATGCTCATTATGGCTTGTGTCTAGATGTTTCTCCCCAAATCTCATGCAGTCATAAGTGAGGCTTTTTCAAAGGTGGTTGGATTTAGACGGTGTGAGATCGGGATTATTTCATGGTGCTATGCTACAATTAAGAGCACTAGGATTATGGGTGTGAGTGCTGCCCATCCTTAAGTTATAAAGTAAGAGTACAGAAAGAGCTGTGGCTCCCTTGTTATTTTGCTACTTTTTCCCCACCATGAAGTGTTTCTCCACTGTGATGCCTGTCTACCATGCCTCTCTGCCTTGGAATCAGTCAACTATGGACTTAAAACTTCACAAAC
This sequence comes from Dasyprocta punctata, assembly GCA_004363535.1. Lineage (NCBI taxonomy): Eukaryota > Metazoa > Chordata > Mammalia > Rodentia > Dasyproctidae > Dasyprocta > Dasyprocta punctata. Next base: position 3,325 of record RJWM01001032.1, read on the forward strand.
TGAGCTAACTAAACCTTCCAAATGTTGGGCATTTTGTCTCATCAACAAGAAAAGTAACTAAGACACAAGACATAACTGATATGTATTGACTTACCTTTGTCATGCTATTTTCCTGTTGTGGTTCTCTTTCTTTTCCTCCTATTTAATTTTTGCCTTATCTGGTGGATTCACTCTGTTGCAGTTCAAGGAATTTTAGTCTTTCTTCTCTCTTTCCAGAAAATTCTTCAGAACATTTTGGAGTGCTGGTTTGGTGGTAAAGAATTTTTTCAGATGTTTCTTGTTATGAAAGTACCTATTTCACCATTAATTTTGAAAGAGTGTTTTGTAGGGTACGTCGATCTTAGTTGAAGGTTGTTTTCTTTTAGGCTTGACATACTTCAAGCTCTCCTTGACTTAATAGTTTATGTTGAGAACTCTGCTGTTATTCTATTTGACTTTCCTTTATATGTGATGTTGTAATCAGGGTTAATAAAGGAAAATATTTAATACAAAACACATTTTATAGGATTATTTTATAATATTCAATCAAAGAGTCAAGTACAAAAGAATGAAGAGACCCACCCACACACTAGATATCCAAAGAACTAAATTGAGTGCCTGCGTTTCACTGCAGTGTCCTCTTCAAGTCCATCTGGAAGCCTAGATCTCACAGCAATGTCTCACGCAAGTCTGTATCAAGGATCTGCACTGAGAAGGTCCAAAAGTTCGTGCTGTAAGCTAGAAAGTCTGCACCAGTAGGTTGAAGGGTTTGTACCATCAGGCTGAGGGATCTACACTAGAGACAAGAAGCAATGCTCATGGTAATGACCAGAACTCCTCCCTCAAAAGCCACAACCATCCTCAGCAACAGTGAGGACCCAAGTTTCTCGGATGATGAGAACAGCTGAGTTCATATCAGAAAAACCAGCATGACAAGCTTCTCCAGGATTAATAGCACACATCTTCCCTATTAGTTCTCCTTTTATGCAGCTGGAAACTGTCCTCAGATGGGCCTTCCACATGCAACAACATGCTGATTCAGTTCAACTGGGTGTTACAAGTTGCCCATTAGTTAATCCACCACAGGTGACTTGTTTCTTTTGTCTAACATACTTTAATATTTTGTTCTTGTGTTGAATTTCTGGAATCTTGACTATTATATACCTTGGTGTAGATTTTTTTTATTATGGCTGTTTGGAGGGTGCATGCCTCACTTATCTGTATGTCAAATTCTTTTTCCCTGCTTGGGACATTTTCTACCATGACTTCTGTGAATAGGATTTTCATGTCATTTGCACTATCTCCTGTTCTTTCATTGACTATGATAAATCATTTCTTATTCTTCTTTGCATCATCTAGCTGCTGTTGGATTCATTTTTTTGTATTCCCTTGTTATCTTTTGAAAAATGTTTCATTTTATGATAGCAAACTACAAATTTGTCTTCTAGATCTGATAGTCTGTCCTCACACTGGCTCATTCTGCTGCATATACTCTCAATAGAATTTTTGATCTCCTGAATACCTGTTTGGATTTGTTTCATGGATTTCAGTTTTTTCCTATGTTGGGCATTCATGATTTTCATCGTTTTTGCAAGCTTCTCTATTTTTTTAATCTGTATCAACTCTATGATCGCTACTCATGTTCTTCATTATGATCAACTTCTTTTCATATATCTGAAAAATTATTTCTAATTTGATTTTTTTCTAGAGCTTCATTTGTCTGCTTTGTTTCTTTCACTGTTGCCACTTCAGAGAATCGAGGTGGGTGGCTTTCAAATCGTTCCACCTCATTTCCCTCTGTGTTTGTCTTCGGGGCAAACTCTGTGGTTGTACCTTGCTTCCCTATCCTCCATTTTGCATTTGCTTTTAGTTCAATTTCTGTGGTGATGCTTGTAAATTGCTTATGGTAGGTAGCTTTATTGCTAGTACCAAGAACCCTTAGGAAATGAGTACTTCTCAGAGATGCCTTTGAAGTGTAGCTGGCTTTTGGCTTTTGAGTCTATTGCAAGATCCTACCTCTTCAATTTATTGGAAATGAGAACCTGCTGCCTATTTGGCCTAGCCCCTGGTTGTTCAGCAACAGGCCTGTAGTATTGATTATGACTCTCAGTCAATCTCAGGTTTGGCATACAAGGAAGGATAACTCTTTACAATTTGCATGTCATGCTTGCACAGGGGGCATGCTAATATTTTCTGTATCATTCCAAATTTAGTACACATGCTGCCCAAGCCAGCCCAGCTCTCATATTTTATAATCAATATTACCTAGTGTGCCTAGTGGGAAAATTCAACTAAAGATTATTCTACCATCAGAAATAGAAAACAAGATAGAGGTTTGAATGAGGCAGTGAGAAGAACGTATGTGCATAATAGGAGACAAAGAGTTCATCTTAGACACTTATTCACTTAAGTTTTGTGGCTGCACCAGACAGGCAGAGAACCAGAGTCTTGTGTGGACCTTCAGAAAAAATCAACTAAAAACACAAACCTCTAATGTGGAAATGTATGTTCTTTTAGCCCTGTCTTTCCATCTTTCCCAATTGGGACGGTAATCATCCAACAAAAGAAATGAGAGAGATCAAAACAATCCAACAAATATGCAGAATTAACAAAGACACACTCTTCATATAGAAAATATCATCTCTACATAATCACAGTATATTAACAAACAAGTAGTTTGTTGTTACAGCATGCACAGTAAACTAATACAAGTATATCTAGAAATTATATTGTATGTCACCTCACTTAGCTCTTACATTTAATATAGAAGGAACTAAGGAAACAGTTATTTGTGTTTTTAAACAAGGAAATGCTTCTGAATGATATCATTACTGAATAATGTTAGTTAATCTTCACAAACTAGCTGCAAAGCCCAAATTTCTAAGCCTAATTTGGAGCTTATGGAGAGAACTATGTCTCAATTAATCTGGGGTGGAAGCAATAACCAGATGGGGTTGTGGGCTACCACTGGCCTAAAGAAGGAATGCATAGTTGCTGTGCTGTGTTTTGGGTAAGAAGAGTGTCAGGCAGAAGATTGATAATCAGAAAGATGTGCTATATATCAAAGTATTTCACTGATAGCCAGTATCAGCTTTTTCACTTTCTTCTTTAACACATTAGACTACATTTTCTGTCCCATTTGCAATTAAGTGGGTCCATGTGGCTGAATCCTTAGCAGTGGAGTGTGTGTTGAAGTGACTGGATTTCTAGTACTTGTCTAGCCATCTTCTATGACTTTTCCTTCCCTTACCTGCCACTTATATGCAAAATAGTCCAGTGGCCCCAGGAGATGGTGTGAACCTTTGATAGAATGTGTCCCTCACCTCAAGTTCCACAACAGCTGCAGGAAATAGAACACCCCTGTCGACTCAGTTATTTAGGAGAGGCAGAAAAATGTAGCCTTTGTTATGTTAATCCAGATTCTGGAGCCAGTGATAGCTAAACCTGACAAGGTATAAATTTATATAATTGTAGCCCCACCTAAAATGTAAGGGGCATAACATCTACACTACAGGGCTCCTGAGAGGAGTAATATATCAAAAGCCTTGCAGTGTCTGGGCCATTGTTAGCATTTAATACATGTAGTGATCTTCACCCTTAGCCAGACACATTAATTCATTGCAACAGCTGAACTTTGTTCCTTTTTGCTTTTTGACAATAGCATCTTTATGTAGTGGGCATATTGACCTTTTACAACGAGTGCGAGTTGTTTTAAATTGTTACAGACACATATAAATGCCCTTGTGTTTTATTCTTAAATAAGGAGAAGCTTAAGCATTATAAGCAATGAAAAAGTTCACCAGTGCTTCAATTTCTGCTGATTCCAAAAACCACAAACACTATTATTGTGTAGGGAAAGAAAAATATGTCATTCAGTCTGGTGACTGTAAGAAAACCTTGCCCTTGTCTATGTTGATTTCAATGCGAATTGTTTCTATTTTCAAAAAAAATAATGCAATTCACACTGACCATCACAGAACTGAATCACAGAGTGTAGGTTGGAACTGGCTATGGTTTCATATTTGCAGCCAGAAAATGATTGTGGCCTGTTTTGGAGTCCTGTGTTCTGTTTGTAACAGCTCCATTTTTCCCTTAATTGCTCCAACAAAGGCACACTGATAAAACTGCTGATGTCTCTATAAAATTCATTGGCATAAAAGACACACTCAGGTAACCCATTCATTATTCTGGAAAAGCATTAGTAGCTTTGACAAAATAATTATATAGGAAGTCACACTATTAAAAATTCCATTGATGTTCTACATATTTTGATAAATGACATGGCAAAGGGACTAGTATATGGGATTTTGTTCTACCAATCAGTCATTTGCTAGATGCTTGATATGTACAGAGTATCTACCAGCGGCTACGTGACATAAAGCTCAACAAAAGTATGAGAAATAGGAAATATTCAAGATCTAAATCTTTTTGATCTCTTTCCTTCTCAAAAATTTTCACAAGTTTCCTACTGTTAATTAAAGTACTTTGGAAATATTATTGTGATATTCAAGGCCTTCTACAGTAAAGCCTTACCCAACCTTTGTGAACAAACTGAGCTAGTTGTTGATGCCCCAAACTTGCTGGTATCCATGTTTTTTGTCATGCTGTATCTTCTGCCTGAATGTTCTCCCAATTCTGTGGGTGCCTACAGAAATCCAATCCATCCCTGAAAGCTCATCTCTAGTGCTACTAATTTCATACAGGCTTCTCTAAACTTTTTCTCGAAAGACTTGAAAGAGATATGTTGCCTCCTTCTGTTCCAGTGTGTGTGTGTGTGTGTGTGTGTGTGGACATGCACGCGATACTTTGGGCACTTATTATCCTCATCTGTTTATCCTTTGAATATTGTCTCAGGTGCCCAGTACTCTTTATCCTTCACAGCACCTGATACAGTTCTTTATATATATAGTTCACACTTCTTAAATATTTTTCATAAAAAAATTAAAAACCTGACAATGACCACAAAAAAATCACTTTTTAAATGTGTAAAGAACTTGAATAGACATTTCTCCCACAGAATTCATACATATGATTCATAAGCACACGAATAGAGACTCAACATCACTAAGCATTATGAAAATGTAAATCAAAAGCACCATGAACTATCAGTTCAGACCCATTAGGATAGTGATTAACAGAAATGAAATGAAATAAAATAAATGTCAGCAATGATGTAGAAAAATTAGAACCCATGTGCATTGCTTTTTCAAATGAAAAATGGTATAGATGTTGTAGGAAACAGTATGACAGTTCTCGAAAAATTTAAAATCAGAATGGCCATGTAATCCAGCAATACCACCCCTTCATATATACCAAAAAGAACTGAAAGCAGTGACTTAATACACATTTGAATATCAGGGTTCATAGCAGCTTTATTCATAATAGCCCATAAGTGATACCAATTTTTCCATTGAATGAAAGAACAAAATGTGACTTATAGGTACACTGGAATATTATTGATTCCTAAAAAGGAAATAAATTCTTCTATATCCTACAACATAAATGAACCTTGAAAACAGACACATAAGAAAAATAGTCTTAATCCACTGATGTGAGGTATGTAAATTTGAAAATTTACAGAAAAAGAAGGTAAAATGCAAGTTACCATGGGTTGAGCATAAGACAGAAAAGGGACATACTATTTGATGCATTTAGAATTTCTATTCAGGAAACAAAAAGTCTTCGAAAATGGATTGTGGTTACATTTTCATGGCATTTTGAAAGCACTTCATATCACTGAATTGTATTCTTAAAATGGATAAAAGATTAAGTTTTCTAACTATTTTACCACATAAGTTTTTAAAATATAAACTTTGCCAAGATAATATTTAAAACAATATAAATATGACTAAGGACGTATTTATATGCAGAAAATAATGTAAAGAACCCAACAAAAGTGAGATCAAATTTAAGTTGACCTTGGAAAAGTCATTAGATTTGCTAATCCCTCATGTGGAAAAAAAAGCTAATAATAATGCCCGGTACATAGATTACTTTTGATGGACTGTACAGTATAATCTATGAAAAACATTTTCTATAGTGGTAGAACATGTTAATCAGAATAAAATATTGTCATTCTTATTATCAACAAAGAATAATCAAGTATCTCTTCTGATGCTGAATAAGCTAAGCAGTTTACAAAGCATCCTGCTAGTAAAGCAGAAGAAATTTTTGAGAAAGGGACATCCAAGAGAGAGGCAGGTTTTACATTCTGGAATCTGAGACAATGTAGAAGAGAAAGGGGAGATTTGGTGTTGAATAATTGATTCAAATGGTATATATATAAACTGAATTAGTGAATTGTCAGGAAATGAATGTTTCCAGTTAATAGTTGGGTTAGTGTTTAGTAAGTCTTGTCTATATTACCTTATTCACGGCAGTTGAACAAATTAAGGATAGTAAAAAAAAAATCTTAAAATTTCTACCAGTATCATAAGGATTAATAAACAGGAACCATTTCTCATCTCTTTATTTCACACTTTGATGTGATGATAAATCAACATATAAAATGTATTGCCTGTTTCAAAACTGTCTAAACACCAAAACAATCATTCTGTATTCCTACTAGACTTCTTTTATGTTTCATTCAAATAAAGTCTAACAAACACAAAACTCAGTGCAATACAATTAATAATAAAATCAATACAATAATTAAATCAATTTGTAGTATTTTAAAATACCAAAAAGGTAAAATAAGCCACATTGGCTAAAAATAAGTAAAATTGAAGAAGCAAAATTATGTAAAAACTGAAAAATCATCTGTTGGAAATATCCAAAATACCTGAATATCAATTTGAGGTGACTCAAAGTCATTAATAAAAGAACTAGTGGCTGGTAATTCTGCTGTTGACCATTTTACTCTCTGAAAATTCATTTAGAGCCAGAGGCAAGGTTTTAAAATTCAAGCAGCATCAAAAAACATGCAGATCTGATAAAGTTGACTAAAACCAAATCAAGATTTGCTTAATTTTAAAAACGAATAACACTTAACAAGAAAAAGCACACTTAACAACAGCAGAACTTTCCTATGACTTATAGAAATTATGAAAAATGTTTTGTGAAAAATAAATGACCAGAAACACATAGAAGGATATAAAAACATTGCAAAATTGCCTCAGGTACACAAAACTTAATGTGGTGGTATGTATGTAAGAGTGAGAAAAAGAAAGAGGGAGCAGGAGAGGGAGAGGAAAAGACAGAGACGGAGACAGAGAGAAGTGTGAAATACGTGCGCACATGTGTATGTATGCACAATTATAGGAAATATTCAGTTTTTACACATATGCTGTTTTGTCTGGTTTGATTTTGATTGATTTCATTTCTTTGCCTATTTCTTTCTGGAAAATTAACTTATAGTTCAACCAGAAATGGATCGGAGTTTGTGAAACCATGAAGAATATTTGAAAGATGGTTATAACACTCCCAGTGTGAGGTGAGTTTATCCAGGTTCCAGGTTCTGTTAGGGGCTTTTCTCATTCATTAAGCTGTACAACTTTACCAGGAAGCTAGGTTAGATTTTCCTGCAGGCTCTCCATAGTGTTTCTCCCTATGTCAACTCCAGGATTTGGCACGCTCTGATCCAATCAGCTTCTAAACTGTGGGTATCCCACTAGAAATGGCAAGGGCATTTTGTCATCACTGTATGCCCAGTGCCTAGCAGAATTCTAGAACATAGTAAGTCCTCCAAAATGCTTATCTAATAAATGGAATCTGTGGATGATTCTTCTGATGCCTTAATATACACTTCTTCTCACAAATTCTGCAGCGTCTTCTGTGGAAGATTCTTCAGTGATTCTAAATTATGGAGCAAGACTGCACTGTAGAATTGAATGCATATTCTCTCAATGATCTCAGTGTTCCTCGCAAATAACTGTTCTTTACAAATATTTGCAGCTACCAGAAAAACAGACTATTCCATGGAAGAACTATAAGAGAATCCGAGGCAGTATGATGGGGATAAAACGTCAAGGAGGTTGAAAAGTTGCATCAACCAAGTATGACTGCCTAAGGGTTGTATAAAGCAGAAATAATTTAAGGTTGTATATGTGCTTAGTTGCCAATACAAAGTGGTAGGATCTGAAGATGAAATGAATTTTAAGGAAAATGAGAAGAATCCCTTAGTAGGATATGTATGACAGCAGCTAACATTTATTTAATGCCTCTTCCTGGTCAGACATTCCCTACTTTCTTCAAAAATCATAAGACTGGTCAAAGGCTTAAATATTAAAACAGAAACATTTAATCTGCTGAAAGATAAAATAAGTAAAACTCTTGGAGACACAGCTATAGATAAGGACTTTCTGAACAGAGCCCCAACTACACAAGTAAACAACAAAAATCAACAAATGGGATCATATCAAATTGAAATCTTTTGTGTAGCCAATGAAACAACCAACAGAATGTAAAAACAGCCAGCAAAAGAAAAAAAATGCCCGCTATTCCTAAGGCAGAGAACTGATATCTAGAATATAGAAAGAACTTGAAAAAAAAATTAGACCTCCCGCAAAATGAAAGACCGAATCAAAAATTTGGCAACTACAATGAACAGCCACTTCTCAGAAGAAGTACAAATGTCTAATAAATACATGAAAATGTTCAACATCCCTGGGTATTAGAGAAATACATATTAAGACAATTCCGAGATTCTATCTTACTCCAAAAAATGGATATCATCAAGAAATAAAATTATAGCAAATAGTAGAGAGGCTTTGGGGAAATATGGACCTTCTACATTGCTGGTAGGAATGTAAACTAGTACAATCTTTATAGAAACAAGTATGGAGACTCCTTGAAAAGCTAAACCTATAAATTCCATTCAATCCAGCTATATCCCTTCAAGGTATCTTCCCTAAAGAGTTAAAGACATTGCACTAATCCATGTATACCCACGTTTATAGCAGAAAAAGTCATAATAGCTAAATCTTTGAAGTGACCTATATCCATTGACAGATAAATGGATAAAAAAATGGCATTTATACAGAACGGAGTACTACTGAAACATAAAGTTGAATAAATTTGAATCTTTTGTAGGAAAACAGGTGCACCTTGAGATCATAATATTAAGTGAAGTGAACAGACAAACAGTTTAAGTATTACATAGCTTCTCTTATGAGAAACCAAAAATGTAACTAAAGAGCAAAATAAAATATAGATGATAGGAAATAGCACTATAGATCTTTTGCAAAAGTGAAAGGGACCAAAAGATGGAGGCAGTGGGTAGGGAAGAGGGAAAGGTATGAAAAAAGAATTAAGTTGTTTTATGTACATATACCAACTATCCACAAATAATGCTGTCATTATGTACTGCATGTATGTACTAGTAAAATTTTTAAAATTGAAAAAGCAACATAAGATTGATACCATTATAAGTCCTAATTTATAAATAAAGACATTGAGGCACAAGTTAGAATAGTCCCAAGGACATTCGACAGGATAAAGGAAGGCCTAAAATGTCAACTCAGGTACTCTACCTCTAGAATCTCTGAAGCTGACTGCTGGGCTGTATGAATTAGAAAACTCCATTGTGCACACAGAACATGGGTATAAAACTAGAAAAGATAACTACCCCAAAGCTCCCATGACAAACAAAACCTCCTAGTCTGAGGGTGCTGTATATCAGACTCAAGAGGAGTGGGAGGCACCCTAAGGCCCTAGAATAGTCTGTTTTTATCCAATCACTGAAAAGAAGTCTATGTAACATCTCCATGACCAAATTTGGTTCACTGACAAGGAGTTGCCTTCATTTCAGAGATATTTATACCTCTTGTTGTCTTGTACTGAGGCCAAAGCAGAGCGAATCAAATGGATCAAACATTAAGCTGCGTTCTGATGCGGTTACAAGTTCCTCCATCCAGAAAGTGATAATACTAGTTTCTAGCTCATGGTGGTGTCAGGATCACTGCACAAAATGTACTCAGTGTGGTGCCTGATACAAATGAGTGTGCAGTGAACACTGTATTTAAATGAGTTCTCCAGGTACTTCAGTTTCCTCCCTAGGCTGTGAGTGTGTCAAAAGTGCCAAAGATCGAGGGTTGCATGGATATTAACTTCTGCGTACTCAACAAGCCAAGTGCTTAGTCCAGGTGGCTGCAAATAACCTATGGAAAGCAAAAAATGAATCACCCACAGGAGTAACTAAAAACAGAATTATGGAGTCACAGAAGTAAGTAGAACAGAAACTGCTTGGGGAAGTTCCTAAAAAGGAGAGGAAGACAATTTTCCAATTGGAAGACTTCATGCATCTTGTCCAGGGAAAGAAAAATTGGGATAGTTTCATAAGGGGCTCTGAAGTGTACTGAAATGACACACTTCTATTGTGGTAAGTGTCCCTGCTGTGTTTCAGCATATTGGAGCTCTCCTGAGTCATGGCTTACTACCAAGTCAACTCTCACACTCTTTCCTGCTTCTCTGAAGATGCAGCACTTCCAACACGCTGGGTTTTATTTGTGCAGTAGTTGTTGCTTTGATGTTCAAATATATACCTGTGATACTTTGCAATAATCAAAGAGACAAAGACTACTGTCTAAAACTTGAAGATAATTTCGCCCCTGGGCAGAATTTGATAACAGGTAAGGAAGGTAAGGGACTTACTTTATATCATGTGGGTTACCTTTAAATAGATTCCTAAGAATCCTGAAACATATTCTGAGCCACTTCTCTGCAAACCAGTCCACCAATGTTCATCCTTCAATATCGCTTGCTTATTTCCTTTGTGTTTTATTCCATCTCTAATAGCTCACCCAACAGCACAGTATTCACATCACTGGGATGAGAAAGACTTCCCTAAGAGATTATTTTGGAATAATCAAGCAAAACTCTAACAAACTAGGTTGTATTTGGGTGGCAGCATTTATTTTTTTTTTTGCCAAATTGCATTGGTACATTTTAGATACACATAACTATCACACTCATCAGAGAGAATTTGTACCTGCACATGATATGACTCGTTTTTGGGTGGCAGTATTTTAAAACTGGGTCAATGTTAGCTTTTTCTGTGGTTCCCTTATTTGTAAGGTTCAAAGAGGTTTTATTTTTTATTTTTTTAGTACATGTTTGTAGTACACAATGTTTACATATTTTGTGCAGAATTGGTACATGTACATACTATATCTTAATTTCTTTTTTATCCCTTTTCCCTTTCCATCGCTCCCCCCTCCATCCATCTCTTGATACCCTCCTTCTTTCTTTTTTTGGGAGGAGGGAAGGAAACATGTTTGCAGTTCACAATGTTTGCATTCCTTATGTGGAGTTTGTACATTCATAGAACACATCTCCGTTCCTATTTTCACCCCTTTCCTCCATTCTCTCTCCCTCCACCTTCAACAGTTGAAGGAATAAAGAGGACGTGGTTTCTATACACACAGAGTACTACTCTGCTATAAAGAAGAATAAATTTAAATCATTTGTAGGAAAATGGATGCACCTTGAAATCATAATGTTAACTGAAATAAATCAGACACACAATCTTAAACATCACATGATTTCTCTTATATGAGACACCCAAATGTAAATAAAGAACAAAATAAAAGATAGATGATAGGAAGTAGGGAGCTAGATCTTTCTAAGTGGAAAAATGTTTTATTTTAGTTAGCATGTGGATAACAGTTTCCAAGAACCATGCACTGCTCAAAGCACTTACAAAATTAACTAATTTGATAAAATAAACATTGAGTATTTAAGATTTAGGTTTTATCTTACATTTCAACTCTGTTAGGAAAAAGAATATATTTAAGCTGTACTTATGAGCCAGTAAGCTGAATTCTCCTGAATTATCAGACATTCTATCAGCTAGTGGTGAGAGAAGCAGCAGCAACCAGACAGTAGAAACTGCACAGTTTGGACAAAGGCATTCAGACTTCATTCTCCAGGAAGCAGAGAAACAAGATCTTACTTTTTCATGGGAGCATGAGTTATGACTGGGCTGGGATTCCAGGATTAAGATGTTTTCTTTCATGAAACAGCACAAAGTTGCTTTCTGGCTATGTCTACAGATTGAGAAGGGGAAAGAAAACTGAGAGAATTTTCCACTGCTGGACATGTTCTAAGTCTTCTGTAATGGTGCCTCAATTTCCTTGATAATTCATGAATAAATGGATGTGTTTTTCTGAATTTCATGGTCTCATTTTTTTTACTTTATATTCATATAGTCATTTTACTGATGGAAAATTCCACCTCTATGCATACTGTTAATAATAAAATATCATTTCCTAAAGGCATGTTTTGTATCAGGCATTATGCAGTGTGCTTTACATAAAACTTGCCTCATTCTTACAGCTTGAAGTATTAGCATCACCATTTTACAGGCAAGGAAATTAAGTTTCTAAAAGGTTATGTACCTTTCTAAAGTCATTCAGCTAATAAGTAGTAGAATTGAGAAACTTCCCACTTTCCCAATCTTTTTGAGTTAGCCCACATCAGCTTATTGCTGGTGTTTTATTGTATGTGCTCCTTCTTATCACCAAAACTTTTGTTCTCCATTTCCTCTGCTTGGAAAGCTTTTCTGGATCTTCTATTCTCAGGCTTCATGGCTTAGCCCAGAGCCTGAGACATGCTTTGGCACATGCTTGGGACTCACTTTTCCTATTCCACTACCAAGAACTGTCAGCTGGTTCTCAGGACTTGGTACTTGCACTTACACTGAACATAAAGTAGTTGCTGGCAGGCAGTGTGACCCAAAGGCTTAAGATAAGGTTGTTCTCCTGTGGACTTGGACCACCGACATCGGAACCATTTGGTGTTACTGGTGCTGTGTATGTGTGGATTGGGAAGAAGGGATAAGTACTTTGTTAAAATGTATTTTCTGGGCTCCACCACAGACTTGCAGAAACAGATTCTCTGGTCTTAACACCCTGGAGTATGGAGGTGGCCCTGGTCATTCCTAAAGATGCTAAGGTCTAAGAACTTTGTATTAGGCCTATACAGCTTCCTGAGAGACTGGTCCCCCGTGGACAGGCATGGTACCTAGGTGGAATTAGACCAATCCTAAGAAAAGAAAATCAGTATCACCTCCCAGAAAGGGAAACGAATATTATAGTGATGTGCTCTTTTAAAAATTTTTAAGGAACTTTCTTTTGAAGGAATCTCTAAAAATGTAATATAAATCAATTTTATTTACCATGACTATAAGATTTTTTATAATTACATCTGGCAAACACACTTGTTGATTCTGCAAATTTCCTGCAATGTGGGCTCTTCAGAGACAGGGCAGTGGCTTTCACTTTGCTTTTCCCCAACTCCATATACTATGCAAGAAAAGCACACAAATGAGGAACAAAAAAATGTGCGCACTTCCAGTTCTTCACAAGTATGTATGTTTATCACATATTAACTTAAAAGAAAAAAATTAATAAGTCTGTATTCACTGAAACAAACAAAACAGCTGAACAGGAGGAAAGTTTGCCAAGAGGCTTCACACAGCCGATGTTTGCAGCCAAGTGTTGGTTGTGGACTTTGTTGATTGTCACTTCGGTCCAGCCCCAATAGCTATCTTCAAGTAATTCATTAGGGAGTAAGAGAGTGACACATGTGCAAAGAACCACTGTGAACATCGCGAAGGAGACATAAAAAGTTCAGTGGAAGGACTGAAGGAGGTGGGATTTTCTACTCAGATCAGAAAGGACTGCATGGAGGAAGAACCATTCATGTAAAATGCAGTATCCTGTATCTTTAAGATACAAACTCAGTAATAAATATTTATGATGTGGCATACTTTGAATTATGTTCAAATAAAAATGAGCTAGGACCACAGTAAGGATTTGCTCTTACTTTTTTATACCAATATGTACAGAATCCATAGGCAGATTGTTTGATACAAAAAAATTTCCAACTAATAAAATGTCAGCAATATATTAAAAATTTGCATCAAGAAGAACTATGAAATAAACATAATAAATCACTTTAATGGCAATAAAATGAAGAGAAATCAAACTCCCAGTGTCAACTTTCTGGCTATCTTTGAACAATTTTGTATCTTGAGAATAAATATTGACATAATTCCCAAAACTTATGAAGGACAGCATGTAAATATTATATTAAAGTTTTTCATTTAAAAGACTTGCCTGCCTCACGTTCTATAGTTTCCCCATTCAGAATGTGAATTTCTGCCTGGAAGTTGCTTTGCTTTATTATTTCGGCTACATATGCTTTTAGAGAATTGCATAGCTGAATACTAATTTAAAGTTTCTTCTTACATTTTTTAAATTCCCTAGGTGGAGCTTAATTTCTTTGCAATGACTACACAAGCTTTTTGAAATAAACTAAAATTTAAGGTACACAGATTTATCCTTACTTTGGGGCATCTTAAAGTCTACTGATATCAAATGCTATGCACAAATTACCCACAGGTCTAATGCTTCCCACTTTTCTTTTGTTAATGAAATGTTTGCACAGCTGCCGCAGTGTGTACAAGAAGATTAAAACCTGCTGTCACTTTGTTAAGAGAAACCTGGGGGAGATTTAACACATCTGGCCTGGGGATTAAGGAAACCTGGTAAAACCAAAATTGCCCATTAGTTTACGGGAGCTGTGACCTGGGGACTGAAAGCGGAAAGGAAAATGCATTGACCTTTAAAATTGAGCGAAATCAATTAACTTGTGTAGTCGTCAACTCTTCATGACATGTGCTTGTGCTGTGGCCACTTTTAACATGTCTACGAATTCCTATTGGAAGCAAGTGTTTTGCCCAGCACTGCAAGGAGATTCGGGCTGGAACGGCTTGTGGCTCACCCGAAGGCTAATAGAACTGCCTGTCTGTAAGTCTGAACACCCTTCTGAACTAATAATTTCAGGACGGAGCTGAGGGCATGTAGAAAGTGACTCGCACAGTAGGCTGGGAGGATTTCACACGTTTGACTCTTTGTCCTTGAGTGGGTCTTTGACTGAGGAAATGGTGTACGTTAGAGAAGCAGCCCAGAGGTCCTGAAAGTTTTAAGGACTTGCCCATGGCTAGTCAGGCCGGCTTGGCAAGGGCCAGAGAGGGAGAAATTGACCTCTGTCCTGACCGTCAGGGTGGCATCCCTGGACAAGGCACATTTCTCTTGGTCCTCCAAGGGATGTGCTCTGGTTGAGGAAGACCAAATGAGAGAATTAAAAACAAACAAACAAACAGACAAACAAACAAAGTTGCTATTTAAAAGAGAACCCAGCCGATGGAGTCGGTGGAAGTAAGGTGTGAACCTGAAAACATTCGCACTTCCCTTCAGCAGCCGCATGCTCTCGCAGGCATACAGGTGCTGCCATGTGAAAAGCTGAGATCAGTAGTTGTAAGTGGGAACGTGCCAGGCAGTGGCTGTCTCCTGTTTTGTCGCCTCCAATTGGTCATTTTGGGGCTGAGAACTCACAGAAAAGTGAGATTTATCATTAGCACAAGAGACTTCAGTTCCAGCGGCGTCCCTCACCGAAATGACGGCTGGTCTGTGCTTTTAAGTTTCTGAGGGGGAAGTTCTCTGCCCCGTTTTCATCAACAACCACTCACTGGTCCAGCCAGCTTTTTGCTTCTTCCCTTAAAAGTGCCATTAGGTTTGTCAACACTGTACTCTGAGGTGAAGGGCAGTCGGCTTCCAGAAGTCACTGGGTACATTCCACTGGCAGACAAGCGACAAGACAACAGATGGACGCTGCCGGAAAGTCGTGCCTCTCTCTCCCTCCTCCTTCCCACCTGCTGCCGGAGCCTGCTGCTGCTTCTCCGTACAGTCTGCTGGGTAGCTCTGCCTTCCTCCCCCATCAGAGCCATTCTGCGGCAGCTCAGCAGGCTGCAGGCACAATCTCCTCACGGCTCTTCCTGGGCCAGTCCGGCTCACTCCGCAACGCTAAGCAGCAGGACCCCTGCTGAAGCCGCAGTTCGGAGATCATGTCATGACCACCTTGCTCTGCTCGACTCTTCACATGTAGCATCTTTCTGTGACCTGCAAGGACCCCGTGCAGGCATCACAAAATATTGCTCATGAGGTGTCGTTTGATAGGAAAAAACGATTGAAAATGGTCCTCTGTCCCCCTATTGAGAA
Organism: Dasyprocta punctata; assembly: GCA_004363535.1. Lineage (NCBI taxonomy): Eukaryota > Metazoa > Chordata > Mammalia > Rodentia > Dasyproctidae > Dasyprocta > Dasyprocta punctata. Next base: position 19,305 of record RJWM01001032.1, read on the forward strand.
CCCAGAATTTGGAGCTAGTCTACTGGGTTTAAGATCAGTCTACTGCCCTGTATTCTCTGTGAAGCCTTGAACTGGGCCTTAATTTCCTCATATGTAAATGAAGATGATGCTGCTACTTACCTCACAGGGTTGTTATGAGAATTAAATGGGGAAATATGTATGAAGTGCCTCGAACAGTGCCTGATAGATTATAAATGTTGTATAGGTTTCAAGGCTAAATTATACGCACATAAATATATAGTGCATGTGTGTGTGTAAACCAAAAACAATTTAAAAGAGATGACATCAAAGTAGAAGGGAGACTATTGAAGAAAAAGAAGGGGATTCACAGAAAGGAAGAGAAGGACTCAGAGGAAGAAGACAGTGTAAAATGAAAGTGAACAACGTATGTTATATGCATGGTCTAATATCCAAAGTGATATCCACTAGTCTATAAATAATATGCATTCATAAAAATGAATATATGTGAAATAGCATAAATATGATTGCTGTTCAAATATTTGCATAATAAAGCAGTGATCCAATAAGAAAACTAAGAATATCTAAGACGTTCCCTACAACCTTGTATATAATAATCTTACCCTGTAATAACTGATACTAATATTGTTACTTTAAATTGTTTGCTATAGCTGTAGGCTTGAGGCTGGGAGTTTGGCTCAGCAGTCTAACTGCCTGCCAGGTAGTCTCAAGATAATGAGTTCGATCCCCTGGTGCCACCAAAAAATGAAATAAAATAAAAACATAAATAAATAAATTGTTTGCTACTAGGACCAAAACCTGTTTTGTAAGTTCTTTCTCAGGAGAACCAATGTATTTTGAAATAAATTACCATCTCCAAAGAAATGTCTTGTAGATGCCAACATCTTCTCATCTTTTTAAGTCTTTGCTCATGTTTTTCTCTCTGCTTCTATTGTCTTTGCAACCCTTCTTTCCCTATCATAACCCCACATGTGCCCCCCATAAGTCCACTAGCACTTTCTCTGCTACCCCTGGTCCCTCTCTCCTAGAGTTCCCTCCCACATAACACTACGGCCCTGGGTCAGAAATACAGTGCATGCTCTGAATGAAACAAGGTTAGCTGCCTACACATCTATGCCTTAGAAAACAGTGAACTACTTGACAGCAGGGATGGTTTCATTCTTCTTTGTATCTTTGATGCCTGCATAGCTCAGGACTCAGCAAAGAGTTAACACTCAACCAACATCTGACTTATAAAGTGACTTGGTTCTTTGGTTTCTTAATTTTGGGCCACATAAGCAGCATTTGCAAAGTATTGGTGACAGACTCTCCTGTATAACTATTTAAAAATGAAGTAACAACTATGATATTTATATGTTGATCCTAATTTTTGCTCTCAGAAAAATAAAAATGGTAGACAGGCATAGCAGAACATGTCACAATTCCAGTGATTCAGGAGGCTGAGGCAGGCGGTTCACAAGTTTAAATCCTGCCTGACCAAGTTAGCAAGACTAGTCTCAAGATTTTTTTTAGAAAAATTAAAAAGGGGGCGAGGGTGCACTTCAGTGATACAGCGCCTCTGGACTCAATCCCCAGTACTGGAGAAAAGAAGGATGGGAGGAAAGAATGAAGGAAGGAAGGGAGGAAAGAATGAAGGAAGGAAAGAAGGAAGAAAGGAAGGAGGGAAGGAAGGAGAGAGGGAGGGAAGGAAGGAAGGAGGGAGGGAGGGAGAAGTGATGCCAGTAGTTCTTTAACTCTGCTTACCATGCACTCATATTTCTTTCATACTCTGTGGCAGTCACATTTTCAAAGCTCAGTGACTTTCAATGTTACTATAAATCTAAATCTCTCAAGGCTCCATATGTAGACATTGCTAGTGCTTGCCAATATTTGTGTTCTCTTCTTCCTAGAGTCACAGGAAGACTGCATGTCCCAGTTTCCCTTCTGCTTAGGTACATCAGTGGGACTGAGTTTAGCTAATGAGATATGACTGCAAAAGATATGTGCTACACCTGCCCACTGAATGAGAGAATGCTTCGAGGACCAAGAAGACAGCGAGGTTGAAGATGAAAGGGACTAGGATCGCTGAATAGCTGCGCAAGGGAAAGCCCTTCCACTGACCCCCAGAGGACTGGGATCAGAGCAAGAGTTACTTCAGTGAGGGAAGCCGCTGAGGTTTTAGTGTTGTTTGTTAAAGGAATTAGCACTCCAATCAACACCTCAGGACCTAATAGACTATCTGCCACTTTGTAGTCTTGTAGTAAATGACAAATGAATGATGGGCTAACTAATTGTTTTTGAGTGAATGAGGAATAAAATTCCTCTGAAAGACCTGGTTCCTTCTGGCTACAATACACTAGCAAGGGGACAGGGTGACCCAAATCAGACAGGAACCAAACCAGACTAAACACTCGGAAGTTTCTTCTTGGGTTGCGATTGAAAAGTTCGATGTTGACAACTCTCAGACGCTTGACCCACACAGTCAACCCGAGGAACTCTTTTCTCAGTTGACCTCCTTCCTCTTAACCACTAGTCTATCTCAGGCATCCAGAACCTTTTTACTTTCCTAGACTTTAGAGCTGGGTCTTTCCTACCTGCTCATAACTGCTGCCTCCCATAAGGAAATAGATTCCAGTCGATCAGCAACTTAGGACGCTTGGAGCAGATTGTTTCAAGCTTCTGGGTTTTTGTTTGTTTGTTTGTTTTTACTTTTGTTTTTGACAGGGAGGAATATAGCCAGTTGGCAGTTTGGATAAATCAGCATTTGGAAGTAATCATACTGATTATGTTTATCTAATTTGGTTCTGAGACCAATATTGTAAGATCCATAGCCCAAAGTAATATTGAGTCATATAATGTAGGAAAGTATGGATTTAGAGTGTATGAAGTACCTTAATTCAGTCCCTCAATTGTCTGCCTGAAAAACATTTCAGCACTGCCCAACCCCCACAGTGTGGGATGTGACACAGATAAGGTTAGAAAGGACAATACCTCTAATGCTATTTAACCCTTAGAACAGCTGGGTTCCATTAAAGACTTCTGATAAAAGGAATAAGACCTGATTTTTATCTTTGGGGTTGTTTGTTTGTTAGTTTGTTTTATAGTATTGGGGATCAAACCCAGGGACTCTCTACTATTGAGCTTCATAGTCAGCCCTTCTTTAAAATGTTATTTTGAGACAGAGTCTTGCTAAATTGGCTAGATGGGTCTTAGAACTTGCAGTTCTATTGTCTCCACTTCCATGTGCTGGAATTATGGGTGCTCACCAATGCGCCCAGCTTAAGTTTTATTTTTGAAAGTTCTGCTGTGTGGAGGATGGATCTGAAGTGGCAAGAGTTTAGACAGAGAGACACAGCAGTGCGTCATTGTCATGGTAAAGAGTGTTGAGACCTTGAAGGAAGTCAGTATATGGAGGGCCAAGGAGAGAAAGATAAATTAAAATGAAAAAACATGGCCAGATCAAGAGTATGCCCCCTTTGGCCAGGCATGGTGGTGCATGCCTGTGATCCCAGCACTCAGGAGGCTGAGGCAGGAGGATTACTGCAAATCTGAGACCAGTCTGGTCTACAAAGTGAGTTCAAGGCCAGCCTGAACTGCATAGGGAAACCTTGACTCAAAAACAAAAAAAAAGAATATGCCCCCATTCTTTACCATGTAGTGTATCAAATGTTTTGTTAATGCCCCAGAGGGTAAAGAGCATTCTCCAGGGGAGAGCTACTGAGCATACAATGCAATGGGTCTTGGCTTTGGTACCATAATTCCATATATTTGCTTTAAAATAAAGTTACATTTTTGCATTGACCATGTCACACTGATGGGTCAGTTGGGACCTTTGAGAAATCAAAAATCTCAGACATTATTATTATAAACTACTAAAAAAGCCATATCTCTCCCGTTAAAATTAATGCCTATTTCCTTGGTGAAGAGATCATTGTTTTGCAGCACCCCAAAGGCAACCTCAGTATCCCACATCACTGAGAGAAAATCAGAGCTCAAGACAGATCAGGACAAAAGCTCATGTCTCCTTCCCAGAGTTTCACTTAAAGAACCCCTTAAAAAAGTATTGCAGAATGTAAATGTGAGCTTCAATTCAATCTCTAGTACTTTCCATCAAGAGCATAATAGTAATCCTGTATGATCTTAAGTTTTAGTGTCTGCTAAGTGGCAATAAAGCTGTTTCTCTTGATGGCTGCTCATCCTTTCTTTGGATGAGCATAGTAAGCACCTACTACCAAGGGGATGTGGGGCTCTAGGCTGAGCACTAGGATGTCCTGCTGTTTCAGGCCGCGTGTAGCTCATGCTCTCGAGCTGTTTAAGTCTTGGAAGCAATGTGCATGAAGTGCCTAGTATGTGGCCTAGAAACAAATGCTGAGGGAGGAATGGCTATAATTTTTAACGACAATGGATGGTGTTAGACTCATCATGTGTGCTCAGAAATTGTGAAGACCTTCTTGAAATAGATGTGATTGAATTCTCCAAAATATAGTAACAAAGACCGGGGACTTAGCTCAGTGACCTAAGCGCCTGCCTGGCAGACCCAATGTTGTGAGTTTGATTCCGGTATCAAAAAATAAATAAATAAATAAATAAAATAAAATAAAATACAGTAACAAGAGAAACCACAGCCAAAAAAGTAGGCCAGGAGGAGCATCAAAGGTAATGACAGAATTAGACAAACTCTGAAGTCAGAAAAAACAAATAGAAACAACCTGAGAGACCACTGGGACAATTTTTAAGCTAACCAATGTAAAATCCTCAAAACATAAAGAGAAAGTTAGCCTTTCCCAGGAATCCACATAGCCACACACACACACACACACACCATTTAACATACAGTTCTGGAAATTGATTATTGGCTAAAACCAAAGATGTACTATCTGCTTGGAAATAGTTCCTTATAAGAGTATAGGAACCTGATGGAAAGGCAAGAAAGCACGTGTAGTACCTGCAACAAGCATATGTGTTTAGGTGCAGTGGTGGTATGTGAGGTGGGTAATATTGCCCAGCAGAGAGATACGCTAAGACCTGTCACCAGTAGCACATAGCCTTACTACTTTGGCAATGGTTTGGAAGGCTCCCAAGCTGACCAATACAGTCAAAGCCTACCAGCTGATATGCTGTAACTACGCCCGGGCTTCAGTGAGCCACCTTATGACAATGATTTTGATCATCGCTTGTTGCCATTTTTATCAATGCTAGTTAGCATTTTAATCATGAAGCGACACTAAAGACAAGTTAGACCTACAAGGAATCACGATCTACAGATTCTGAAAGAAATAGCTTATAATATATTTTAAAAACAACGACAAAAAGAGAAACAAAATGGCATGAGAGACATGTGCGGCGGGTACAGAAGACAGTTTAAATTCTGATTATATCTGAATCAATGTTTTTCCACTATGAAAAATTTGGTAACAATCTGGAACAACAAACTCAGATGATTATTACGTAGGAGTCTCAGGGGAATTGGTTCAATGTAATGGACTTCTAATTTAGAAGAAGTATAGAAATATTGATTTGTCCTAGATGTTTATAAGAAAATACACAAGGGTAGGAAAAATTGAACAAAGAAATTATTATCAATCTAACAAATGGCAAGGAGCAAGGATGCAAAAAACCAAGCAAAAAGACACAAAGAGAAAGCACACAGTAGGAACAAGATTAAATGAATTAGTTATACCAGCAAATGTGTGTGTGGGTTAAATTTCAGTATTTCATATCAGGGGCTTTCTGCATCTAATTTTTAAAACTCAGTCATGTTCTACTGAAAAGAAGCAAATCCATGCCAGTAAAACAGAAAACGATTGAAAAATATGAGGTGCAAAGAGGAAAATAATGGACAGATCTGTCAAAGAGTTAGGGGAAAAAGGCAAGCATTTGGACAGCAATGTAAAGAAAAATTCAAATCCTAAAGGATTAAGTTGGACAGAAGGTCATAGTAGAAGTTTTAGTGTTGAGAAAATGTTTACTATGTCTGTAAGATAGAACATTCATAACCTTTCTGAACCTAGTAGTATTTTCTAAAATATATAAATCCAAAACTCTGGAAATGAATCTTCAGCATTTTCCCAGTCATAACAGAAGTAATAAACACACCTCACGTCTTATTCTAATATTAATAAAAAGGAAAAAATGTATGGAAAGAAAACAAAGGGGAAAACTTACAACAAAGGTCAAAATTAACAAATAGAGATCATTGAAAACATAGAGTTGATTTATCGAGGTTTTTGTTGCTGTTGTTGTTGTTGTTTGTTTTGGTTGGGTTTTTTTGTCTTTTTGAGACAAGATCTCAAAAGACTGACCTCGCACTCACTTTGTAACCTATACTGATCTCAAACTCACAGTGACTTTCCTGCCTCAGCCTCTTGAGATTACAGGTGTGCACCACCACGCCCAGGTAACTGAGATTTTATAATTATAATACAACCCACATTATATGAAATTGACCATCTAAATCATTTTAAGTGTATAGTTCAATACTATTAAGTATGTTCAGTATTTTCATTGTTTCAAGGTGAAAAACCTTCCTAAATCAGAAGCCTACCAGAAGAGAGCAACAAATTTAAATATGTAAACACTTACTATTTAACAATAGATACTATAAGGAAAGGTGAAATATAAGTGGCAGAGTGAGAGAAAATACATAAATTACAAACTATAGACAGACAATTGATATCTAGAATATACAGTGTCTAACTATCTAGAAAGAAAAGCAAGCAATCAGTAGAAAAAGAGTAAAGTTATAAAAATATTTCACAGAAATATGTTTATGGGCAATAAACATCTGAAATTGTGTTCAATGTAATTATCAATAATAGAAATTAGGGTTAATAATAAGCATGAGATTGTTTTGTATTATATATTTGTAATATATAATAATGCATATTATTATGAGTGATCATTTTAGTCAGACATGGTGTTGGTTATTAGATAAATAGGATGGCATTTAGGTGGACAATTTGGCAGAATCTTAATGAATTTGTAATTCACAGATGTTTAAAACTTACAGTTTGGTTTCTAGGTATTTATGTAAACAAAGATGCCTATAACAAGATGTGTACCACATCATTGTTAGGAGAAAATGTAAGTGTCTATTAATTGCAATGCGGCTAAATACATTTCTGTAACATCTATACTACAGATTAACATAATGTAGTTAAGTACAATGATGAAAGTACTAGCACAAAATGATCCTTAATATGTATCATTCAGTAAAAATAAAAGAGTGAGTGTAATACATACAACAAAGTTCAGTTTATATTTTAAAAAATCTACATATAGACAAGCACAGCTAGATTTATACACACTGATTTTTGACAGTGGCTGTTTCTAGGAAAGGGAGAGCAATTAAAGAATTTTCATCACCTCGCACCTGCCAGGGCAGGCGCTTAAGGCGGGCCTCCAACTCACAACGCTCCGCCTACCTCAGCCTCCTGAGTGCTGGGATTAAAGGCTGGGATTAAAGGCGTGCGCCACCACACCCGGCAGGATTTTCGTCTTATATTCTGCGTTGTTCGAAATCGTGTTTTATTGCAAGATAATATCCACACACTGCTTATATAAAACCAAATTAAAGTATCTCTATTTTCTTTCCTAATTCCTTCTCCTGAATAAATCATATTTCTATAAGCTTTATATCTCTTCTTATTTCCCTTAAAATATGATAAATGCAATTACCCATTTAAAAGTTTCACCAGTTTCATTAATTTATTTGATATCCCACATTTTAATCCCAGTGAATTTATTCCGCTTACTTGGAGAATTACAAAAGGAGGGGAAAAACTTTCCTAGCGGCCTGATTTCATTTGTTTGCCTCTGCCAAAAAAACATAGGATGTGTTTTTAACGTTCACAGTAAGTTAAAGGGCTTACTAGTAAGTCTAATCCATAGTCCAGCATGCTGGTTGATAGCCAAATGCCAGTAGTGGGCAATTCACCTGTTTCTTTTATTTCTAGGTCATTTTATCCACTAAACCTTCATTATGAGTCACAATCAAATTAGTCTTTGCTTGAAAATGGGGCCTTAATGATTATGAACAGCTGGCAGCTTTTAATGCTTCGGCAGGGCATGCAAGTATTATACTTCAAAGCAGTTTTCATTAATGAATATTTTATCTTCTTTTGCATCTCAGGCAAATAGAATAAAGGAGCAAATGCTCTGCATTTGTTATTATGCACAATGCCACACTTCATAAAAGCTTGGACTGAAGTCACAGGGGTCTTCCTATCTTTTGTCAGAGTGATATCTCTGTCATATAGTATACAGTGGACTTTGGTCAGACTCCCAACAACTTAGGATCTAGTAATAGTTTTTGAATTTTCCTGCTCTTTGATATTGAAAGAAGCAAATACCTCTCTGAACTTCCTTTTCCCTACATGTAAAACATAGAAAACAATACCTTTTCTTATCCCTTCAGAGGATTTTTAGAAGATTTCTATTCAGTACTGGAGGGCAGTGCTCACTTCGGCAGCACATGCAATAATAGTGGAGGGCAAAGTCTCTCAAATGTCAGGAATTATCCATAGGGGAGTTGCGAATATTAGATGAGAGTCAGCCAGTTGATGCTGTGCTGATTCAATGAACAGAAAACCAAATAAACTATTTGGGTCCTATGCTTCCTTTTCAAAATATATCTCCTTGTGTCACAGAGTCAAGTTATAGGACTAAAATGCAATGAATACACTTGCAAGACACAATCATTGGGGATGTAGAACCCTGTAGGGAGGTACAAAACTCCCTTACTGTACTGTATAGCGTGGAAGAAAACCTGTCCGTCCGTGTCACATCTTGTTAACTTTTGGTCGGTGACGCTCTTCGGTGTTTGAAGTGCTGCTTTAGTCTCCTGAGAGAAAGACTCAAGGCTTACGGAGAGAACAGAGCTGGGCAAGAGCAACTGTTGGCTGCATAATGATTCAGTATTTTCCTTTAACTAGATGGAACATTAATTTCTTAAAAAGCCTTTGCTACAACAAATGCTTTAAATCCTGAGACCAAAGAAAATAAAGTCAACTTTTAATGTTTTTCCATATCGCATACTATGTTTCTATCTAAACTAAACTAAACTAAACTAGGCTGTGGTGGGAGCATGGATGGCGGGGAGTAGAGGAAACACTGTAAGGCAGGAACAACCTCAGACAGTGGTTAAGATTTGAAAACATTTGACAACCCAGAACAGAGTTCCAGAGCTAAGAGGGGGAGTTAAAAGAGTTCTGCCTTGACCAAAATGACCAGACCACTGTCGCTCTGGTGTTTCTGAAAGCCATTGGCTCATGATTACCCAGGAAAAACGTGTCCCCACCTAGAAAGCTGAGGCATTTCCTTAAAGAGTTGGTGATTGGGGAGGCCATCAGCTAGTTGCACTCCTTGCCGCTGAAGGACAGTTTCTTCCCTGTAGGGAGAGGCAGGCACATGACTCTATGGCTGTCTCAAAGGTCTTGAAGGTCAGATAAGGCATAAAAAATGTCTTCCAGGAGAGAGGGGTAATTAGCGTGTTAGGTGAATGAATTTGGATACCTAGTAGCACTAGGAACTCACTTGAAGTTAGCGGGCATGTACTTAGATAAAAACCAGTAAGCGTAAACCTGTGCTTCTCTCAAACAAAGTTCACCTCTTGCAGTGGGTTAGTAGATTTCCAAGAGATTTAGCAGCCTAGGAATTTTGTCATTCAGGTACCACGGAGGGCAATGTCTGTGGACTCTAGTCAATATTCAATTCTTCACTTTGATGTGTATGAAGGTAATATGACTTTCTTCATGTACTGGGCAGTTTTTCCATTGCTGGGACAAAATGCCTGACTTACACAATTTAAAGGAGAAGGAGAGTAATTTGCTTCATGGTTTCAGTGTGCAATTAGCTGGCACCAAGACGGAGGCATAATGTGATGGACGAGCATGTTGGAGCCAAGCTGTTCACTTCATGGTGAGCAGCAAGCAGAGCCCAGAGGAAGAATGCCAGTGAGACATACACCCTGCAAAGGCACCACCTCAATGACCCACCACCTCCAACTGGGCCCTACCTCTTGATTGCACATTCAGCTGTGAACAGCAGTGAATTAATCCACTAATAAGTAAGCACCTATCACATATCTGGGAATTTCTTAATCCTGTCAAGTTGGCAATTAAGATTGACTGACACGCACGCCAAGTTTCCCATATTGATTTCAGAGACTGGCAAACTGATCCATAGTCCAAATCTGGCCTGACTGCTTTTGCAAATGAAAGTTTCCTGGGAGCCCAATCAGATCGCCTCATTTGCATATTGTCGATTGCCTTTTTGCATGCTACGAAGGCAAAGCAGTTGCAACAGAGACTGGATAAACTGTCAACTCAAAATCTTTCCTACGTAGTCCTTAACAAATAAAGTTTGTCTCTGGTCCTCCCTGTGTGTCCCTCCCCAAAATGCAATCACATGGCATAGATGAGGAGCATTCTAACAGCATGGGAGTGCGGACAGATTTCACCCCTGCTAGATTTACTGCTCTAGCAAATTGCTTAAAATTTCTGTATGCAACACATTTCTGTTGAATTAATCTGTGTTCAATGTAGTATCATTTTTTAATTTATTCTGCAAGTAGTGCACTATTGCACATGCTAAGGACATAGCATATAATTGTGTTATCATTTGTACCCAATATTTTATCATAGCTATGTATTTTTATCTCATTTTCCAAGGGAAAATAACACTATTTGTCCAATATATATAAGTAAGGCCCAATTAACATTTTTTTCTTTTAAACAGAATTGCAAGTTATATTTGGAAAAGCAAAACTTGAATTCTAAGATCCTGCTTAATTTTTTAGTACTTTTATTTTAAGTGAAGCTTTGTATTCTGAGTCCATAAACAACTCCTATTTCTAGCTTCAATCATTGCTGATATTCACTTTGATCCTTAGCATTCATTCAGCAGGCATTTAATCAATTAGCCCCTCAAGTGTGAACTTGGTGAAATGGTGTGGCATTCACAGCTCATGTGCCGTACTGGGCTGCAGGAAAAGGAGCCGAGGCAGAAGGACTAAGCCCTTTGCTTTGCCACTTTTAGGAGGGTCTGGATATTGTAAAGGAAAAAGGATTATGACCGGGGGAATTGGAAAGTCTGTGCATTGTTTTGGGAAATGATAAGAAGGGAATAAATATGGCGGAAAATGCTAGAACTGGGGAGGGGCAGGCTGTTCAGAGGATCGGGCAATGGTTACCAGAGCCTAAGTCATAAATTGCCTATGAGCAGAATCAAACCTTAGCATGGCAATTGGAATCTTCCTATGGCATGTTTGACTTTCATTTGCAATCTGGAGAAATGAAAGTCATTGTATGGTTTCTGTCCATTAAAATTGCTTGTATGGGTTGCTGGAACCAGGTCAGCTGCTGTTGCAGACTAAATTGTATCCAACCCCCTCCCCAAAAAAGGTTTCATATACTGAAGCCTCAGTATGGCTATGTATGGAAATAGGACTTTTATGGCAGTAATGAAGACTAAATGAGATCCTAGGGATGGGGCCCTCATCAGACAGAACAGAGATCCTTACGTGAGGGGAAAGCGCATCTCAGATTGACCCACTCCCCTGCACATACAGTGAAGATGTAGTGAGAGAGGGAAGGTGCCTATCTACGAGCCAGGAAGAGAGACTTTACCACACCAAAGCTGAATCTGCCAATGCCAAAATCTAGGGTTTCCGGCCTCCAGAACAGGGAGAAAATAAAATTCTGTTGCTAAGCCACCCAATTTGCATTATTTTGTCAGAGCAGTCTGAGCAGAGCAATATAGATAACAAGTGTTCTAAGGTCTGAGTGCTTGTTCCTTCCTAAGATCATGCTGAAATTGAATCCCCAAAGTTACAGTTATTAGTATCTGAAGGTGGGACCTTTGGGAGCTTATTTAGATTAGATAATACTAGGAGGGCAGGATTCCCACAATGACGTCAGTGGCTGTGTAGGAAAAGGAAGAGAGCCCCATGAGAAAAAGTTTGTTCTCTTTCACAATGTGCCCCTCTTCACCACATTATTATGCAGCAGGAAGGTTTACATTAGACGCCATCACAATGCTCTGACTTTCCAGCCTCAAGAACTATCAGCCAAATAAGTATCTATTCGTTATAAATGATCCACTCTGTGGTATTTTCCTATAGCAAGAGAAGATGGATTAAAATTAAGTGTCTTTTAGATGAGGGTTAATGCAAATATACAGCCAGACACATGCAGAGAAATGAAACTATCCTCCTGCAGTTAGGGCTAATTATACATGCGAGGCAGGTTTTCATTGATTCGCCTGTGTCCATCACATCCTGTATTCTGAAGCTCCAAGGTGCCTTTTGGAACCACGCTAAAGTCACGTCTCACCATGGGTCTCCACCTTTAGGACTGTGGATATTCAACAAATGCTATAGTTTGGTTCTTGACTGTCTCTCAGTGGCACATGCGTTAAAGCCTGATTCTCAGGATGCCACCTTAAGGAAACGGTAGAACCTTCAAGAGTTACGGGGGGTATGCCCTCGTGGGAGACTATGGACTCTGCTCCCTCTGTCTCTTCCTGGCCACAAGCTGGGTGGTTACTTCTGTCATATGATACCAACGTGATATACTGTCTTGCACAGCCCAAACCATTGAGGAACAATGATCAATGACTAGAACTTCCCAGACTGTAAGCCAAACTAAATCTTTGCTCTGTATGTGTTGTTAGAATGGTGGGAAACAGACTAACACGACAAACTCCAAAAGCCTTCCACAACCTTATAAGGTGCTTCACGGTCCTACACACCAGATCCATTTGCATCCAGACATCATAAACTCCAGCAATCCCACTTCCAGAATATGCTGTACTCCTGCAAGCTTCAGTGACTTTGGGCAGGACCCGCTCAAGAATACCCTCCCCCACACTGAACCCCCGCTCCTCACGTACCTGCCACCACTGCTCCTTTCCCTCCCAGGGCCAGCTCAAATGTCACTTGCTCTCTGTCGATCTCTCATACCTCAGATGGAACTAATTGCTCCCTCATTTTTGTCCCTACGTATAGTTCCCTTTTATAACACTGTACTTGTCACGTTAAATTGCAGTTGCTTTTTAGAGTGTCCACCCCCCACCAAATAAAAGATCGAGCTATTCAAAGCAAGGAACATGTCTTACTCATCCCGGAGAGGAGAACAATATCAGCTCAATAAAAGCTGCTGACTGAATGCTGAACAAATTTACATAAATGCTCAAGGGAATCAGTATTAAAGAGCAATGAGGACCTTTAGGAGTAGCTAAGTGAATAACTTGCCAGTCCGCCCACACAAGATTCCATTCTCTAGCTAAACTGCGTAGTTATCATCAAGAGCATTAACCTGGCAAGAAAGTACATTTTCATGAAAAGTTCATGATTCTTGTCAATAATTAAGAGAAACGGGGCTAAAGAAGAAGTGGTGACAAGTGTCTGTGAGTTGAAAGAAGCGAAGTGTCCCCACAGCTTCCTCATTTGTGAACTGAAAAATTTAGATGACTTCTAAGGGCCTACTCAACCCCCAAATCTTTGTACAATCTTCTTTCAAGGCAAGACAACATCTCCTCTACACTGCTAGCTTTAGAACCTTGTGATCGTGAGCTGAAGAAATCAATTTATCATTATCACCAGAGAGATAGTTACCTGAAAAATATTTGGTTGAAAGTGTGCTTTTATAAACAGCCCAAGTGCATCATGGATTTTGACACCACCTGCCTGGGCTGCCTCCCTGGCCCCAACAAGCCATCAGATGCAATGACTAGGGTTAGCTGGGGGCATTGCTGCATGCATAGATACCAGCAAGCCTGACAGGCCATGACTTCTCAAGGCACTGGGGCTAATGCAAACTAGGCACCAACTACATAACCAAAACACTGGTTTAAAAAAAAAAAACAGATGAGCTGAGTAGTGTGCCTTTCAGATAATAGACAAGTCTTATCCAGATAGTTGACTCAATTCAAATAAATCTACTTTAGATCCTCAACTACACTGTCAAGTGAAATTGCTAATTGCTTAAGCACTTCATACTAATGGTATAGATCCAAGTCAAGTACGTTTTCATGTCAGAGCTATCATCTAGGTTGCTTCTAGACAAATTATTAAGAACAGAATCATGGAAGCGTAGGGTGAGAGGAACCTCAGAGGTCATATGAATTCTATAGATGAGAAAACTGGAGTGTGAAGAGCTTTCTTTACCACAGTCAAGTGTTCTTTCTAGTATGTAAGTGTAAGTGTATTATGGGGTGCGAGTCTGTGTTTCTGCAGATAAATTCAAGACATCATAGATTTACGAGTCAGAACTGTTAATATGAAAAATCGTATAAGCCATCTTTTCCCCATGCCCTGGGCACATTTTAAAACTTGTCAGTAATTCCCAGTTACCCCTAGGAAAGCGTCCACAGCCCTTTGCTTGACACATGAGATTATGTGCACTTGGCCCCTTTTCCCTCTTCCACGACTCTCACCTCCACACCCTAGCCTGCTCTGTAATTGAACTACTCAGCCTTCCTTGCTGGTTTCCTGTAAATGCAATGACGTCTCCCACTGCTGTATGGAATAACTGCTTTGCTCAAGTTTTACTTCTCTTTGTATATCCATCCCTTTAATCACTTACTTCAAAACCTCCCTTCCAGAGCTGATCTTTCTGTTTGCCTTACAACCAGCAGTGATCACAGCTTGCCTTGTATTTAGAGGACATATGCACATATGTCTTGTCACTTCACGACAAGTTTGGGAGCTCCTGAGATTCCTAGAATGGAGTTTGGCCTATGGTAAGGGCTCAATAAAGTCTTTTAAATTGAGGGTATGATGGGGAAGAATTTGCAAGGGATCTTACTGTCTAGGTGCAAAAACACAAAGCAGCCAACACAAGTGTGTACTGCCTTTGAATTCTGCATATTTCGCCACTTGAGGCCAAGTACTTCATGCTGGAAGATCTGTCTTCTCCTGATGTGTTATATATATTCCAAAAATTACCTCTTCCCTGCAGCCACCTCAAGTTCAATTCCAAACCTCTGTTCTCTCAGTATAGCTGATCTCACTTGAACATTAAGAATGAAAATAATTAGATTCTGGTAATTCCTGCAAAAATGTGAAGAAGGGGCAACAAAGACTTTGGTATTCACTTCTGGAAGTTCACATGGTATATCTCACGGGAAGCGCTGTACTCACCAGCACATTATCTTCTCTGAGTATATTGGACTCAGCCCCCAAGACTCGTTCTTTCCATACAATTGGCTTTCTTCATATTAGGTCTCTGTAAAGAATGGGACATGGTAAACTCAGCAGTGTCTTGTTATCCAGCTAATCTTTTCTAGTTAGTTCCAGTGAGCTATGTACAATAGTGATTAGCTCTATAGAATGATCTTGGCACCAGAAGATTTCCGCTTACATATTTGCTCCACTAGAATGTCAGTTTTGGTCCTCCAGGAAGCAGATACTAAGATAGAGCTAGAAGTGCAACAGATTGATAGGAATCACTGCCACAGATAAAGAGGAAGAGCTAGTAAGAGTAGGCAGGAGGAGCTTTTGCTTAACATAATGTTTTCAAGGTTCGAACATATTGTAGTGAGTGCTTCCTGTTGTCGCGGTATTTCACTCCTTGCTGTGCTCAGTGACATTCTATTGTGTCAGTATACCATATTTTGTGTGTTTCATCCATCAGTTGATGGACGTTTGTGTTGCTTCCATTTATTGACTATTCTGTATAATGAGGCTAAGAACATTCACTTCCACATTTTTGTATAGACATATGCTTTAATATCTTTTGAATATATAGATAGAAAGGGTATTTCTGGTTCACAGAATCCTAAATTGAAACTTTTATGTAGCAGCAATAGATTTAAAAGCTCTAAGATATCCAGATATGTCAGTTTCAGACACACTAGCTTTTTCTCTTCATCTGCATTAGGACAAGGAAGAGATCCATATCTGCTTCTGGTCGAAGTCACTGCAGTCTCCTAGATATGGTCTGGTAGCTTCAATTTACCCCGGCTCTAGGTATACAGCATGCTGCCAATTCTAAAGAATTTATCCCATAACAAGATGTGTGAGCTGTGCTTCCTGACACATCCTGTAGAAGGAAAGGGAAGATTGTCAACACGGTGGGCAGGAGAGTCACCAGATAAATGCTCAGGAGGACAGATTAGTGATATATGAGCAGTTAGTATGCAGAATTCCCCAGGAAGGGAAAGAATGAGACACCCTTCATTTTAATAGGCAGACTAGATAGAGGACACAAGAAAGCTACTCAGACAGAGTCAATCCAGTGTTTCTTACTCCCCTAACATTCAAATTAAAGGAATCACATTGCCTAGTTCATAGGCCATGTGGAAATAAATTTTTAATATGTTTGGTTTAATTGACCAACAAAGAAGGTTAAACTGTTTCAAAATTACCTTTTTATTTGGCCTTATATGCTTCTTTGATCCATCTTCAGTTAATTAAAACATATAATCAGCTACAGTCACTGAAATAGAAACATATACCCTCATCCTGAGGGACAGGTAAGCGGGTATGGAGTCGAACTGTAGGAACATATACCCACCATAAACTGAGGGAAATAAAACTTGGAGTAAGAGAAAAATCCAACCAACCGGCATTTATTCAGTGCCCTCTATGTATCACAGACAATGACAGACACTTGTATATTTTCCTTTATTTAATCTACTCAGTGATTCAATGTGCTAGGTATAAATACCTGTATTTTATGAGTAAATGACACAGATTCAGAAATGTTACGGATGGAAGTCCAGGTCACAAATGCAATTGGTGTCAGAGTTAGGTTTCAAACTATGGTCTTTCAACTCCCAAATTTAATGCAAGTTAAAGAAAGTGCTCAAGATGAGTATTAGAAACAAATTTCCGAGTCAGGTGTGGTGGCACATGCCTATAATCCCAGTACGCGGAAGACTGAGGCAGTAGAATCACTGTGAATTCAAGGCCAGCCTAGGCTATATAGTGAGTTTAAGGCCAGCCTGACCTACATAGTGAGGCCCTGTCTCCAAACAAAACAAAACTTCCCATGCCTTAAGTTCCCATTAGTTATATGGGTTTCTTTGTACAGCAGTGAGTTCCTTGTTAGCAGAAATATTAATTACTACTAATACTCAAGAATAGAGTACTAATAATCACTTATGGATATTATAGAGAGCTGAAGGATGCACTAGAATCTGATTAACAAATTGCACTACTTCACTGTGTTTTAGTATACAAATGAGGATGCATATCCACTCTGATATTTCTTTGGTGCGTGTCTTAGTTACTTTTCTCTCATTGCTGAGGTAGAATACCTAATGTCCAAAATTAGCGAAGGAAAGGTTCATTTCTTACACTTCTTGGAGGTTTCAGTCCATATCCAGCTGGCTACAAGGCAGGGTGGCGTGTTGTGACAGCCATCCACAGTGGCCACCGAACAGGAAGGCGAATTGGCAAAAGAAAAAGACACGCCTTCGTCCTGCCCTTACACTGTATGTCAGCTCCACCCCTGGGAGGGTACAGCACTCACATCGCCAATCCCAGTACTGGACAACAAACCAATTACGAACGCTAGACTCAGCTGCGTCCATGCCATGATTACATGAGACTTGGCGGGACCATGGGAATATAATTCTAACAGTGCAATAATTCAACAAAATATTTCATCATAATGCAAGACTTTAATGAAATTTTACCTTTCCTATCAATAACTAAAGCATACGTACATGAAGAGCATAAAAAGAAAGGTATAAATTAGCATCCTGTTTGTGTGCTCAGTATTTATTGACTGCTATGTGCCAGGATTTGTACTGTATACAAGAATGAAGAGGGTGCTTTTCTCAAGTAATTACCTAGTGATGGGAGATGAGCGGTAAGGAAGGAAATAAGTAAATATAAGTGCATGTCTATATAATGTGGATATATAATATGTATATTTATGAATATAGTATGCTAAATAGTAATAACTGATATAGGGGAAGTAAAAGGCAAAGAAACGAAAAATGAATGGATGGGATGAGCTTGACATTAGCCAAAGAAATATTTGAGCTCAAGCAAGGATGGTACAAAGAAGTGAGCCATGCAATGAAACAAGAGATGACCATCCCAAGTTAGAGGAACCAGCAAGTGCAAAAACTCTTAAGCAAGAAGGAACCTGGCTACTTGAAGCACATGAAAGAGGTCAAGAGGCAGGAGCAGAGTGTGAAGGGGAGAAGTTGATAGAAAAAGAAAACAGAGAAAGAGAGAGAGAGAACCTAGGTGTCAGGTCAGGTAGGATCTCAGAAGACTGAATAAGTCTCCACCCAGTCTGGGGGAGAAAGGAAGTGAACTAGATTTCTGAGGAGGGAAATGACCAGTCTGATGCGAAGTTCATGAAGCATCACCATCCCCACTATGGAGACAATAGATTGATAGCTGGTGGCGAGCAAGGATTGAAGCGTGCAAAAGAGTTAGGGAACTCTTCCAAAAGTGCAGGCCAAGCCAAGGTAGTTTGGACCCGGGTAAAGGAACTGGAATGGGAGAGAATTTGCTACATTCAAGCCATTTGGGGGAGGTATTCTTGAGCATCTGTAGTAATGGGTTGGATAAAGACAGTAAGAAAAAACCATGTATGGTGGTACATGCCTGCAATTTCAGGAGACTGAGGCAGAAGGATCACTGTAAGTTCAAGGCCAGTATGAACTACATACAAAGACCCTGAATCAAAAAATAAAACAAAAACATAAAAAGGGGTGAGAAAAAAACATAACAATATAAAATAACTTGAGCTCTAGGTTTGACATCTAATTGACATCTAAGTGAATGGAGTTAATAAGGTAACATTTTACAGAGATGCAGGAAGAGATCGGAGATTATAGGCAGTGGATCAAGAGTTCTGTTCTGGTCATATTGGGTCTGAGATTCTCTTCTGGCTATAGAGGTTATCTGCTTTTACCTCCAAAGTGACCATTTTTGCCTGCTCTGTGAGAAAGGAGATAAGCCCTTCCTTTACTTTTCCTCTCAATCACCATGATGTTCGGTTTTGGCAATAGAGGGCGCTAACGAGACATAACTGCGGAAAGGAATTTTGCTTCCTGCTGTGGACTGGGCAGGCACTTGCAGGACAGGTAGCCGCTGCCTCAGCAGCTTCCTTGAGGCCCAGCTCCTGCAGTGTGGTTGCCTTCCCTGGTGCCCGGCTCCCACAGTGCATGCGGAGTTCCCCTCCTTCCACATGGCCCGCTTCGCCAGCACCCTGCTCCTGGGTCCCTGGCAATCTGGGTGTACAATTCCCGTAGTGCACTGCACGTAACACTCAGCTGCTGTGTTGTCTGCATTTGGTTTCCTTGGTGGTGACTGAGGTGACGCTCTGGGGGAAGGCTCTTTTGACATGAGAGAAATAGAAATAGGAGGTAGAATCTATAACTGTTACAGCGGAATTATAACTTCATTCTTTTCAAATGATTTCAAGAATTTCCAGTAAAAGGTTTGAGATATTTTGAATACTTTTGATGGATGAACAATGCTTCCTTGACTAACGTTCCACTGAAAACTGAGAACTGTAGTGCAGAGTTTACAAAAGCCTTGCAGATTGATGGGAATGACAAGGAGAGAGGAGCCTTCATGTTCTCTGAAATGAACTATGTGGCTGCTGTCCGCCATCTCCTTTGGATACGATTGTGCCCATTGTTATTGAGTTTTATTTTATGGTATCTGATAGTATGCTCTTAAGAATAGGTCAAAAGGACTGGGAAATGAATCTGGACTAGTCTCCTGGTGTGCCTCTGGAATTTGAGTTGGGAGGAGAAGTTCTGAGGTAAGTGAGGCCATAAATCTTCCTAGAAATCTATCTAATTTGATTTGAACATAACACAGACACACATATTTTATATATCTCTAATCTTTTTTTTTTTTTTTTTTTTTTGGTCCCTGGGATCGAACTCACAACCTTGCACCTGCCTGGCAGGTGCTTACGTCATTGCGCTAAATCCCTGGCTATATCTCTAATCTCTTTTACACATGGTATAGATACACATATTTTATACATATATTAGAGAAGTGTGGAACTTGCTGCATGTGTGGGAGATGGGAACATTTTGAGAAGAGCTCTCAAAAGGAATAGACTGGAAGTTCTTGGATACTCAGAATGTTTTCCTTCTACTGACTTTCATAACACCTCCAAGCAGGACTCATTACTGTTCTGTGTTCATAAACATCTTCTTATAACCTTATTCACAAGCATTTCCAGAACTTGGTTCCAATGTTTGTAAAACAAGCTTTTCTTAGTACTCATATTCTTCTCTGCCACCGAACTTCCTTCAGCTTTGTCCCAAACTCAGTTTGTCCGGGAAATGCAGGCACCAGAATATGCCTCTCTGAATAGAGAAGGAAAAATATGCTCATCATTGTACCTCCAAGGAAAACTTTAGGAAATAAAAGCTAAAGACACATAGACACACATATGATGAAATGTTCTCAAAATTTATGGTGAATGTTTAAATGAAAATATTTATTACAGTAAATGACATATTACTATTACTGCCCCTCAGAATACTCCCTCACACTTGGAACACATTAATCCCACTATTCTTGCTACTTTCCAAAGCAGTATTGGAAGTCTTATTTTGTATTTTTCTGAAGTAAAATAAAAACACGGTGAATGATAAGTACCATCCAACTGAAAGGCAGGCTGGTAAAAACATTGTGGTATGTCCTAATAAACATTATTCACTGAATCTGTTACCATGTGAACTTTGGCTCTTCCCCAAATTCAAACTGACCACGAAAAGTAAACATTTTGGATCTATTCAGGACACCAACACTGAGGCAAGCATAATAGCTCAACTAAGAAGACACTCACTAAAGAAGACTGTCAGAACTGCTTTAGAAAGTGGCAAGAAAAATGGGATAAGCGTGCTTATAGTGAGAGAAAATATTCTGAGGGAAATTGATGGCAGTGTGTCTCCTACTGGAACAAAATTCTGTAAACAGCCGCCACATTTTTTGTCATGTCTGATATACATACATATACATATACATATACAGGAGCACATATGAGGGGCGTGTATCTCTATTGTGGATTAGCACAACACTGTCAAATGCCCTCTTTATTTAAAACTTTGATATTTTGTTCTTTGTAAACTTTTTTTTTTGTATACCAGGAATTGAACTCATGACCTTGTGCTTGCTGGGAAAGTGCTATGCCCCCAAGCTGTACCCTTGCCCCATGGACTTTTATTTTAACTTCCGAAACTATCGCAGCAAAATATTATTTCTGGCATGAAATTAGGTTTTGTGCTTCAATCAAGTAAAACACTCATTTGCCAAATGTGATGTTCTCCCAGTGAAGACAGTGTTCCAAAGAGATAGAGGTAATCCATTGGCCCACATGTTGCTGAATAGTCAAGTAAATTTCTTCAAGTAAGCTGTGGATGAAGATTTGATCCCTGGGCTTAGAAACATGGAAGTCACTGGAGATGTTTACAAGAACAGTTCTTGTGGAGTACTGCAGGAAAAAATGTTGACTAGAATGGATTTAAGACTGCATGAAAATGTAACTGTGGAATTTTAATTTATGGAGGTAATGAAGGTATTACATGGGTGACTAATGTCTTAGAAAGAAGTTTTATTACTTATATTTCCCAAGATGAGAGGGCATGTCACACCATGAAAGGCTACATGGGGAAACTCCTACCTTGGTTAAAAGGCAGAAATAGGAGTGAGGGAAAAGCATTTCTTTATGTTTCCTAGAAAAGGGAAACAGATTAGGATTGCCTAGTCTTAAAAATGTCAGTGGAATCTGGATTATAGGCATGACCTCCAGGTGTCTGGTACCTGGACCTCAGTGTGTTAGAACAGGATATTGCCTTGCTGTGTGAGAATTACATAAAGGAGGTGGCTTAAAGTATGGGCTCGGGATTGATTGGAGGATTTGTAATATGACATTCACATACCCATGAAAACTGAAAGGCAGAGGAGAGGTCAACCACTGTGGCCATTAGCTTGGCACTGTGATGAATGGCTGCCAAATAAACCAAATAGAAGAAAAAATAGAGCAAAGACAGAGGGAATTTTGAGGGAGCACAGAAGACAAAAATGCTTTTATCTTGGCTTGTTTATTTGCTATTTGTTTCAGTCCGGCTATGCTTATTTTTAGGCCTTAAATAGCCAAGATTTTCTGTCTGCCAGCAATCTAATGTTAAAACATAGAAATGAGAGTAACCAATGAATTGACATTTTTTATGGTCAGTGGAATACTGTCTTTGCGCAATACGAAGATGAGGAAAAAGGTCCCCTTGAATTGAAGACAGAAATCAAATAACCATCAGATAAAGTATTACTTCCTGTTGACATTTTATAACACTTAATATACCTTTAGAAATGTCAAATGGTCTTTTCTCCTTTATTGAGCATGTCCTTGCTTCCTCTTAAAAGAACTGCTCTTTTGCTCCTAGAATTTCTCAATATAATATAATTGCTTAACCAAAACTAGTGAGGCAGCAAGCCGCTGCATTCTGTAAAATGCACACTATTTCTCAGGACAACTGAAATTGAGGTTCTAAAACACTTAGTGCTTATATTCATAACAACCATAAATACCAGAAATCCTATGTGGTATAGTAATTCACATCTCTCTAGTTCGTGAGGGCCTGAGCCCAGAGTGATTGTACACTCCGAAGTTTCCCGTAAAAAACACAGATCCATAAATATGTCCCAAAGGTACAGATGGTAATAGTGGTCGTTAGGGCTGCTTCAATTTCTATTTTTTAATATCAGTCAATTGTGCAATAATTATTTTAATATTTGATTTCCATTTAAAATGTACATCAAGTGGTACATGATGGTAGAATAGCTGCGATGAACTGCTTGCAGTGCATTTCAGTCCATCAGCACCAGCTGACTTCAGGTCTTGACTGTACATGAAAGAAAGTGATAAAACTGTTTTTATAATGTGTCTTTGTAGTCCATTTGGGATGGTGTGTGCATGTACACGCACACACGCGCACACACACACACACACACACACACACAGAGCCAGAGTAGCTTAGAAACAAGAGAAATTTGTTTTTCATAGGTTTGAGGGCTGAGAAGTCCAAGGTTAAGGTCCCGACAGGCTTGGTGCTTGGTTAAGGGCCACTCCATCATAGATTGTGTCCTCACATGGTCGAAGGAGCAAAAACGTTACCTTGGGCTTTTATTATAATGGCCCTAATTATCCTCCATCAGCTTCGCTTGCAAATATTCTAACACTGGAGTTTAGATTTCAACCACATGAATTTTAGGAGAATGAACCTGCAGACGACAGACCATGTATATTTAAATATCACCCTCACTAGACCAAGATAAAGACAGAAAGTAGAACACCGATGCTGATATGCAGCATGCAACTGAAGACTCTAGAAACAATAATCATTTTTCCAACTGTTTTTTTTTTTGATCTGTCACGTATCCCTCACCAACCCTTCATATGACATTAACATGATCTCTAGGACTTCAAAAGTCAACCTGGAAAAAAAGGCCAACCTGGAAAAGAGACAGGCAATGAGTGTATAATTCGTCTACTCATTTATTAGAAATAGAAAGCATCCCTACACAGAACATATCTTTCATGGAGAAATGCATTCAAATAGCAGCCTGAAGCATTGTCTCATCCATATTTAGCAAGTGATCCACATTTTTAAAAAAAGTTAAACCTAATCACAAAGTTCATGCTTTTCAAACATGTATTTATCAATCAGTAATCCAGACACTTTGAAATAATTTAAATCAGTGATCTAGCAAATTGCAAAACTTCAAGAAAACTGAGAAAGTCATACTGTTACAGAATAGCTGCTTTTTCCTGTGTGGAAAATCTACTGTCAGTTCTCTAGTGACAATTTTGTAAAGGAATTGGACATGGCACAACATGCCATATTACCTCAAATTACACATGGTATGAATGCAATTGTTTGTTATTGTACAAAGAGTAAAATAAACTAGCTATCATGATTTACAGTCAGATGGGGACACTGATGTTTCTAATTGAGTCATTTAACATGCATTCAGTCCATAAAGCAAACATCGTATAATATACATTCCATAAGTTGTCTGTCAACACAGATAAGAAAAATGGCTGCAAATCATAATTTAGCCTATCCAACTTACTGTACAATAGGAAAGGAGGCTCACAGAAGGGAAGAGGTTTGTGCAAATCCATACAGTAAATTACAGCAGAGGAGAATAAAAGCCCATATTTTCTACCCCCAGGCATATGTTGGTTCCCTTGCACCCTCCTATGTCAGAAGGTGTCAAAGGACTCTTACTTTGAGTACTCATTTTAAACAATGCTCTTTATAACAATGATATGTAAATTTGCTAATCTCACTGATAAAATCAATTGAGTCAGATGCTGGTAGCTCCTCAGTCTTGGTGTCAGTACAGGCGAAATAAAGGAGACTAAAGGGCGGAAGCTGGAAGATCTTGGTGGAAGCAAGATGCTAAAGGCAAGCAAACAATAAATAATAAATAAACAGGCCACAGTGTTTATCTGAATATAAACCAATAAGAACCAGAAGAAATGATAACAACAATAAAAAGGAGGGAAAGTTTGGGAGGTGAAGTTGACAGGATTTAATGACTATTTGCAAGTTGCTGAAAAGATAGAAGTCAAAAAGGGTCACAAATTTTCTCACTTAGATATCTACAAGAATGTAATAGTGTATGTGTGTGTATCTGTGTGTGTGTCAGAAAGAGACTGAGAGAGACAGAGAGATAGACAGACAGAGAGACAGAGAGAGAGGAGGAGGAAGACAGGAGAGGAGAGGACAGTAGAGGAAGGGAGAGGAGAGGAGAGGAGAGGAGAGGAGAGGAGAGGAGAGGAGAGGAGAGATCAATGTGTGCCACATGTTGCTCGACAGACAAGAAGCTTGGAAACTATTTTTTTCAGAAGTCAGTTCCATCTCATCTCATCTCATTTCCATATTTGGAATGCAAACTAGAAGGCGAAGCATGAGCAAATGACAGTCATGTGTTTTGCAGGGGCTTCTGATCAAGCGCCCTTCGATGCTGCTGAGAACATGCCTAACAGTGTCTTCCTATCATTGTGTTTCCTGATTTCCTCAACTTCCTGACTTTTGTCCATCTCAAGAGTTATGAGAGCATAAAATTTCCAGGATTACATCCTCTTACTAAAATATCTAGTGTAAATATGTTTTAACAACTGATCCCACCTGTTACTTTTTAACCTTTGCAATGTGGGCGACTCGAAATTTTAAATTGAGTACGTATTTCTCACCACATTCCTATCAAACAGTGTTCTTCGATAGGCTGCTTAGCCATAGCTGAAACCCCAAAACCATCCACACTGCCTGGCATACAACTTGTAAACTATTACTCAGCTCTGAATTATTAAACGGAGGTTAAAAATTTTTCTACAAGTCAACAATGATTTCCCCTTTTTCCCTAAATGCTCAAAGCACTTAATATTTACACATTCCTGTACCTTAATATACACACTTTAGGACATACTTGGCATGGTTCCACATTGTTGAGTATGTCATGACTTTAAGTATGGTCACCACTTCGGCAATCCTATTATGGCTAGCATAATACTAGACGCGCACTAGGAATTGATTAAGTTCTTGTTAAATTTAAGGTGATTTTATCCCTGTTTTTGGAATGAACTTCGCTACCAGGTTCACTGTACATACGACATGTGGGAGCTGACCTAATGAAGAACGACCTAGCTTCGGACATGAATATAGCACCAAAGCAATGAGACACTAATTCATTGAAAGGAACATTTCAGACCTGCTATGCACCAGAATTAAACACTCATTTACAACCACTAACCTAATTATGCTCTTTTTCAAATTGATGTTAAAAAATTTTGTCAAGCAATTGTGACCTTGTTTTGAGAACTATATTTCATTTTGTTTTGAGAATTATATTTCTAATATTTTCTACAATATGTATGTTTCTTTATTACTCTTGCTCAGAGTTATTTCTTCCAAATTTTGATACTATTTTATTGTTTTACTTCCCAATGATTTAGATTGGCTCAAAGGAGAAAAGATGAAATGGGTTCAATAACTACTGTGCAGTCATAAATCCTTCCCACATCCTCAAGAAGAGAGTAAGCCAGAGCATGGAGGAGAGTATTTAAATGGACTACGTGATCAATAAAGAGGTCTCAAAATTTTCCCATTTCTCACTCTCTAAAAAATGAAAGAGCTACAGTTTGATCTTCACCTTTGACATATAGTAATTTAAACATCAAAGAGGGATTTTAGTAATGGGTTTCACACTTCTGAAGAAAAAAAAGGGAAAGGTTTCCCATAGATTTGTTGGCAACAGATAAAAGCACTGTATCAAAATAACCTAGATAAATTGCCTACAGAGCTCACCTGCGAAGTTCAAGTTTTTTGCTCAAAATAAGACTTTACTTAGTTCAACTTATTTCTTTGGGAAGCAACAACCAAATTCATCTGCAAAATTAATAACCAAGAAATCCTTACTGAGATTTTTAACTTTCAAAAGTTCCAACAATGGCCGAAGTCATGTCTGTTCATGTACCAGCTCTGTATGCTAAAATGTTCTCAGGAATGTCGAGCTTTGTTAGTTCCCTCATGTGGCATGTTCAGCTGTCATGTGGTGAACACTTCACTATTTTCATCTATTGCTTTGCTTCAGGGGGGAGAAAATATTTTTGTCAACTGTTAATTGCTGCCTTGGAAGTAATATGCAGAAGCCTTTACATTCTGATTCTTTCTCTCTCTGGCTATTACTACATGGACATACACACAAAGATGCATGCATACTTAACTAATATATATGTACATAATAGAGGGCGCACCTCAGAAAGGGTAGCTTAAGCTAGTTTGAAGTGGACATTAATAAGAGTCAGAAGCATCACTTCCACTGTCACTATTGTGGTTGCAGTCAATGTCACTGTCACTCAGATTATGGCAAATAACTCTTTAACTGGTAGCTCTGGATGATCTGTTCTGTAACATCAGTCCTCATGGACTTTATTCCAGGCCTTTGTCTCCTTTGGTCCCTCAAAGATGCCTACAATGATATGCTTATGTTCTTTGCACTTGCTCTGCCTTCTTCTTGCACTTACTCTGCAAATAGCTGCAGAGTCCAATCCCTTACTGTATTAGTTTGATCCTGTCCCCTCCCCTCTGCCAAAGCCTCATGTAATTTGGACTGGGCTGAGTCTGGCGTTTGTGATTGGTTTGTTGTCTAGTGCTGGGATTGGTGATGTGAGTGCTGTACCCACCCAAGGGTGGAGCTGACATACAGGGTAATAGCGGAGGAAAGCTCTCTCTCTCTAGCCAGTTTGCCTTGCCGTTTGGTGGCTGCCATGAATGGCTACCCACTATGCCACGCTGCCTTGGAGCCAACTACGTATGGACTGAAACTCCCGAGAACTGTAAGAAATAAACTTTTCCTTCCCTAATTTTGGGGGTCAGGTATTTTGTCTCTGCAAGGAGTGAAAAGTAACCAAGACACTTACCTACCTTGAGTCTCCAATCAATTGAAATCTTATCAGTGGCTTCATTTCCTAGCTAGTGTATAAAAGAGCAATGCTGATACTACAGTCCCACCACAGAACGAGAGAGATCAAGGATGCAGCATCAGTCCAAGACTAAAGGTCTGGAAGCTCCCTGGAGAGTTACTGGTGTGAGTTCTTGATGAAAGACTGAGGAAACTGGAGTCTGATGTCCACAGTTTATGGTGGTAGCAATAGATGCCCCATTGAAGCAGAATGGAACTTTTCAAATGCAGGTCCACTACACCTTTCTTTCGCTTTCATTCTTTCCATGCTGTGAGCCTACTGAGTGGACCAGCCATAACCAGAGTGGGTCCTTGGTTTGCTGGACGATATGCAATTATCTCCAGGAACACACCATGGATATTCCCAGAAGTGTCCTTTACTCAATCAAATCAAGTTGACAATCACCCTTAACCATCACATTATTTCCCCTATTTGATATACTATATCTTTTACCTGTTCATTTATTATATTTTTGTGCAATAGAATAAAAATTCAATGAAGAGAGAGACTTTTTTGACTGCTATATACAAATTCCTAGAACATAGAATGTAATTTTGTAACATTGGTTGAATCAATGAATCCTTAAGTGAGTGAACAGATACTGTTGATATACTTCATTAAATGCACAGTTTTTATACTGAAGAAATAGAATCAGACATAACTACAGGATCTGGATTGAAATGACAAGTAAAAGTGAGTAACTAAACCATAGTCAGAATGCAAGGGCGAAATTATATGGGAGGTCTCAGAGACTGAATGAAACTTGGAGGCATGTTACCTGGAAATTTCCTCTTTAAATGAACATGTCAAATTAAGGACCAAATATTAAGGCAAAGGTCACAAGCTGAATAAAAGAAAATAATTTGGTAAATCAGTGGACTGGGGAGGAGACATAAAAATGAAGTTGAAGCCAGGTGTGGTGGCGCATGCCTGTAACCCCAGCACTCAGAAGACTGAGGCAGGAGAATTGCCATGGGTTCTAGGCCAGCCTTGACAATATAGTGAGTTCAAGGCCAGCCTAAACTACACAGTGAGATTTTATATATATATATATATATATATATATATATATATATATATATCACATGAATGACATGAGACGCTAGGACCTAAGTGAATGAAATCAGGTGGTTGGGGTATTTTTAAGCCAGTGACCAAAGAGAAGTGATAGCAAAAGATCAAATCCACAGTGATGGATGCCAGAGAAAG
Organism: Dasyprocta punctata; assembly: GCA_004363535.1. Lineage (NCBI taxonomy): Eukaryota > Metazoa > Chordata > Mammalia > Rodentia > Dasyproctidae > Dasyprocta > Dasyprocta punctata. Next base: position 47,936 of record RJWM01001032.1, read on the forward strand.
ACTAAAGCTAATGTGAGCAGACAGGAGATCTTCATCAGAAGCAGAAGCCAAAACAAAAACAGAGTTTGTCTCTGGGACTCATTTAAAGAAATGTTTTAATGGTAAAGAACATGGGAACCCAAGACACATTTTCATTATCCAATGTAAGTGGACAGGTGTGCATAACTGTGACAGTGAACGGATTGAGTCAAATCAAGCAAGAAACACCAACTACATTGGATCAGCATAGTTCTGGTTGTGGCTGAAGGGATTTACTGAAGATAGAAGATCCACTCTGGGTGTCAGTGACAGCAACCAACAGGCTGGTAGCCTGAATGGAATAAAAGGGAAACGAAGAAAGGCTGGCTTCTGTGTGTTTGGAGGAGCTTCAGGCTTCACTTTCACCATGGATGTCATCTCCTGTCTTCCAGGGCAGACCATTCACCTTTCTGATGTGGACTCACCCAGGACTCTACAGTGAGCTCCAGGCCTTCGACTGGATCCTCTGGCTCTGCAGTGCACAGACAGCCCTTTTGCACTCTTCCACACTTGACTCTGCAGGCAGCCATTGTAAGCCAACATTTTTAACCCTTATATATTTGTACATCTTATATTGAATCTGTTTCTTTAATGGCCAATGACTGACATAATAACCAAGCAAAAATCATAAGATCCCTACTTCCATATGAGAGACTGCCTTCTGGCCATACCTGAAGATCCCATCTACTCAGCCCAGGCAACAAACGTGCTCCCCAAATCACCCAACCAGTGACTAGTTATGACGCTTAATAGAGAAAATATAAGCCACAGAAGAGGGCGCTTCTCTTTTCTTGACATCATCTCTTAACCTAACAACCTCATTGCATATATAACCAAATATCATCCTTCCACTCCTACTGCAGAGGAAGAAAGCATCTGCACTTTTATGAAAAGCTAATCCTTCTGCATATGTTTCTCCTTCTTAAAGATACTTGCATTCACTTCTCTTTTCTGTGATATAGCTGAAATTCAAAGATGGGCCCTGTTACAGTTTAGATCCCAAAGCCTCGTGTGTTGGAAGGCGGTTGGATAATGGGATTCTAGCTGACTTGCTGTTAGGAGGTAGAGTCTGGTTGAAAGAGATGAGTTGCTGGGAGAGTGGCCTGGAAAGTTGTGCATCCCTTCCCTATTCCTCCCTTGACTTTCTGAGGCAAGCAACTTACCTTGGCCAAGGCCCTTCTGCCACGTGGTTTCTGTGTATGAGCCTGCAAGTCACAGACTGAAATTTCTAAAACGTGAGTCAAAATTAACCTCTCCTCCTTTTGTTTGTTAGTGTCAGGTACTGAGTTTCAGCAAAGTGAAAGTGACTGAAACATCACCTAAGGCACCTCTCTCTTTGCTACTTGCTGTATATATTTTCCACCACTTTGAGTGTGGGTGAGACATGAGAATATGGCAAATAGCGATGGGATAACTTACATAGTGATGGATTATCTTACATTGTGGAGGGACTTCTCTTGCATCTATAGGAAGAAGTTGCCATGTTGTGAAAGACCCATGTGGCTAATAACTGAGACTGACCTCTAGAAGCTGAGAGTCATCCTTGGCTAAAAACCAACATGAAAATGAGTCCTCTGTCCTACGATTACCAAGATTGGCAGTAGATGAGATTATAGCCCCAAACAAATCCCTTGATTTCAGTCAGCAAACCCATGTGTGGACTAAAGACTCAGAGAAATTGTTAGGTGATAAATTTGTGCTTATTTAAGCTGCTAAGTTTGTGGTAATGTATCACTATAGACAGAAAACAAATAAATATTTTATCTCTTGGAAGTGGAGTACTGCTGAAGCATATATGTAAAATACAGGAGCAGCTTTGGAATTGGATTGTGAGAAAAGCCTAGAAGAATGTTGAAAAACATGTTGGAAAAGCTTACATTGCCTTGAACAAACTATTAGCAAAGACCTGGACCTTAGAGATGTCACCAGTGAGGGCTCAGAAGGAATTGAGGAAGATGTTAATGGAAATTGGAAGGAGGAGAATCTTTGCTGTATCATAGCAGAAAATTTACATGAAATGTGTCCTACAGTGTGTAGAAAGAAGAGCATGAATTTTGTTATTTAGCTAACGATATTTCCAAGCAAAAGGTTATAGATGCAAACTAGTTTTTTCCTTCTGCTTATATCAAAACACAAGGGGAAACAATAAACTGAGGCAAAAGCTGAGGCAAATACAACTTGTTTCATCTCATCATCAGTATCTATTCCTTGAAGATGATTCTCACCAACATACAAACACATTTTAATTATTATTTCCATCCCCCCAAAAATGCCCTTCTCTTACCCATATCTCACTTTAACTCCTAATTTCTTTTCTCCCCTTCAGAGACAAATTTCTACTAATGCTTTATCTATTTTGTTATATCATAATTTTCCTTGGTGTACTTCACTGCCTTCTGCCCCATCACTCCATGAAAGTGCTTTCACTAAGGATGGTGGTTTCTGTGTTGTAAACTTGTAATTTTACTTAATTTTCCAATGACAATTCAATAAAGTTAACACAGTCTCTTCTTAGTGAAACATTCTACTTACTCAGTTTCTGTGACTTGATATTTTCCTGGGTGCTTCCTTACCTTGCCATCAACTGCTCTGCTCTGCTTTGCTCTGCTTTGCTTTGCTTTGCTTTGTTTTTTTCTTTCTTTCTTTCTTTCTTTCTTTCTTTCTTTCTTTCTTTCTTCCTTCCTTCCTTCCTTCCTTCCTTCCTTCCTTCCTTTATTTCTCTCTTTCATTCTTCCTCTACTCACTTATTTATTACTGATTCAATATTTCCTGTCTTGGACCTTGCGTCTTTTTAACTATAATCTCTTTACTATCTTTCAAATGATTTTTCAATTCTCATAAGTTTAAGACCAAATTTCACCCTTGAATCCTATACTTCAACTGCCTTCTGTATCCAGCTGAGTGCTTTGTAAGAATCCTAAAATTAATCTCCAAAAATAAAACTTTAAAATGTCTCTGTCAAAGTCAGTCCTTTTCAATAGCACCTATACTCATGCAATTGCTAAAGCCAGAAGTCTTGTAATCATCCTTGAAGTCTGACTTTCTTACAATTTCCTCCTTCAGTGGCTCGCCAGGTCCTATAGATATCCTCAGACACCTATCCCAAGCCTTTGTATCTATACTATCACTTCTCTTCTATTTGTACTCAATTCCTCTATCCATTCTCCACATAGCACCCAGAATATTCTCATGTAAGTCTGAGGCCATTCCCTTGCTTAAAACTTCTGGAACTTTCCCTTTTGCTCCTAGAAAAAAAATCCCAAAGCCTCAAAGCCCCTGTATCTTGTGGCCACTTGCTGCCACTCTGCACTCACATTCCACTACCCTTCCCTTGCCTCTGTCTCTTGCAGCCATGCTGCAATTGCCTTGTTCCTCCACCTTGTCAAGTGTCTGTATCCGAGATACACTCTTGATGAGAAACTCTTTCCCATTCCACTCTTAATCTGTTTCTCCCCCAATCATATTTTAGATCTCAGCCTAAATGTCATAGCAAAAGAAATGTTAAAAGGGAACTTTATACTAATAAAATCCATGCATTAAGAAAAAGCAAATATCACAAAAAATAGACTAAACTTATACCTCAAGGAACTTGAAAAAGAAGAACAAGCTAAGTCCAAACTCAGTGGAAGCAAGTAAATAATAAAAATAATAACAAAAACGAGTAAGATAGAGCCTAGAGAAGCAATTAAGAAGATCAGCAATGCTGGATTGATGTTTTGGAAAAGATAATTTAAGTTGACAAACCACTAGCTAGAGTAAAAAAAGAGAGATGTCTAAAAAATAAAATTAGAAATGAAAAAGGAGATATTCAACTGAAGCCACAGAATTACAAAAGGTCATAAGGAACTACTAGAAACAATGAAAGGTCATCAAATGCACAATTTAAAAGAAATAGATAACTCTTGAGAATCATACAAATTCCTGAGAATGGATCATGAAAAAATAGGAACTCTAAATAGAACAGTAACAAGTAAGGAGACAAATGGGTAATCAAAAAACTCCCAACAACAAAACCCCAAGACCACAGAGTTTCCTTGGTGAATTCTTCCAAATATTCGAAGAAAAAATTGCTTTCACTTTCAAACTCATCCAGAAAATGAGAAAAAAGGGGTTATTTCCAAGTTCATGTTATTCCAAGTATTATACTGATATCAAAGCTAGACAAGGATACAACAAGAACAAAGGAAAGGACGTTATCTTCTCTGAATATAAAGCAAAGTTCCTCAACAAAATACTAGTCAAGTAATTTCAATTGCACATTAAAAGGATTATAGACCATGATCAAGCAGGATTGATCTCAGGGATGTAAAGATTATCCAACATGCACAAGCAGAATGGAAGATAAAAAGTATGCAGTCATCTCAATAGACACACAAAAAAAGCATTTAAAAAATTCAAAATCTTTAATGATAAAAGCTCTCAGGAGAAATATATCTCAACACAATAAAGGCTACTTATCACAGTCCATAGCTAATACTATACTCAACGGTAAAAATCTAAAAGATTTTCCCCTAATATAAAAAACAAGACCAGGGTACCTAGGGTCACAACTTCTGTTCAATATAGTAATGGAAGTCATTACCACAACAATTAGTTGAGAAAAAAAGGGGAAAATATTGGTTGCGGTGCTGCATGGCTGCAATTTCAGCACTTGAGAGACTACAGCAGTGAGTTCGAGGCCAGCCTTTGCTGCATGACAAGACCCTGTCTCAGGGGGTGTGGGGCATCTAAATTGAAAAGAAAGAAGTTAAACTGTAGATAAGAGGATCTTATGTATAGAAACCTCTAGTGATTCCACCAAAACACTGTTAAAACTAACAAATGAACTAGAAGATAAAAAATCAGGATATAAAAATCAGTTGTGCTTCTATGAACTAATAGTGAACTTCTGAAGAAAGAAACATGAAAGAGAGAGAGGAGAGTGACAGAGAGAGAGAGCGAGAGAGCAAGAGAGAAAAAGAAAGAAGCAAGCAAGCAAGCAAGCAAGAAAGAAAGAAAGATCAAAAACTGTTTCAAGTGAAAATCCTTCCCAGCCTGGGCATGAATTTGCCACCCTCCTGACTCAGCCTTCCAGAGGCTAGGACTACAAGGTGTGCACCACCATAATCAAATCAAAAATGTTATTTTTTATAAAGGAGACAACAGGCATGAGGGGGTAGCTCATTGGTGAAGCACATTTGCAACAATCTGGGTTTGATTCCCAGCACCAAAAAAAAAAAAAAAAAAAAATGAAAATAGAAAACCACCAAAAGAAAGAATAGATCACAGACTAAAAACATTTCAGCCCCAAATTTAAAAACTGAAATCTGAAGCTGGGTATGGTGACACACACCTTCAATATCAGCTACTCAGAAGGCTGAGGCTAGAGGTTCTCTGGTGCCCATGAGTTCGAGATCAGCAACGTACCAGTGACTTAATGAGACCTGGCCTCAAAAAGCAAACTAAAAAAAATAGCTGGAGATGATATAGCTCAGTGAAAATGTCCTGTAATCACTGCACAGGAAAGAAAGAAAGAGAGAGAAAGAGAACGAGAGAGAAAATCTGAAAGCGCTCAGGACAGCTCAGGAGTCACCTGACCAATGACTACAGTACCTCCATCAGGGGGATTGTGTGGCCCAATGAAAAAGTCTAATGTATTTCTGTTTCGTTTTTGTGGTACTGGGCATGGACCCTGAGCTTCCAGCCTTCCAGGCAAGTGCCCTGTCACTGACCTACATTATTTTTGCAGCCCCTCAAAAACTAATTTAAAAGGCTCATTACCAGCTTAGGTAATGATAAATATTGCATGCTTAGGTAGCTCTGTTCTTTCTACCTCTAAACCAAGAAGGCTCTGAATTAGCTTCTACTAGCAAGGAACAAAAAGAGAGAGGGAGGATGACTCCTTGAGTTTGTGACAACACAGAAAGAGAACATTCTGTACATAAAAGGACATACGATTGAAAACTAGGGTGAATGTTTAGATTTTTTGAAAATTTGTTACAGTAAAAAAAAAAAAAAAAAAAAAAAAAAAAAAAAAAAAAAAAAAAAAAAAAAAAAAAAAAAACAACCAACCAACCAACCAAACAAACAAACAAAACCCTGTAATCCCAGCACTCAGGAGACTGAAGCAGGAGGATCACTGCAAGTTCAAGACCAGTCTCGGCTACAAAGTTAGCTCGAGACCAATCTGAACTGCATAACGAGACCCTGTCTTAAAAAAACAAAAACAAAAAAAGCAACAACAACAAAAATCATGTTGCCATTAGTTGCCCTCCAAATACCCTTGCTTCAAACTCACTTATCCCTTACTGTCACACTTGTTGCCAATTTCTGGAGCAGTTATGGAAATCCTTTCATAAATGTCTTTACGAGGTATGATCAAAAATACAGTGAATGTTGCTGCCCATTGCCATCTAATAGAAAGGCAGGTAAAAACACAATGGTGTGGCTCAAATTCCCATATTGAATGCAACCTCTATACATCAAATATGTACTTAAATAAGAGTTTGTCTTAATTACTTTTCTCATCACTGGGACACATTATCCAACACTCACAATTTAAAGAAAGAGAGGCTTATTTTACCTTATGGTTTGTAGGTTTTGGTCCGTAGTCGGCTGGCTCCAAGGCAGGACAGCCTGGCACAGGAGTATGGTGGAGGAGAGCTGCTCATGACATTGTTGTGTTTGTGTGGAGGAAAGGAGGGGAGTGTCAAAGTGCGTAGCTGGAGAGGGAGATAAATCTTTCCAGGCCATTCTCCCAGCCACCCACCTCTTCTGACCAGACCTTACCTCCTAATAGCAAGTCAGCTCTAAACCCCTACAATCCAGTCCCCTTTCAGAAGCCCCACCTATAGTCATATGAGGTTCTTGGGGGAATCTGGATATAAACCATAACAGAGTTTTAATCCATTTTGTTGCCAGCAGGCAGCCACTACAATAGCTTTGCAATGTAATTTGAAATCAGAAAGTTAATGCCCCCAGCTTTGTTCTTCTTGTGGATGATTGCTTTAGCTATTCTGAGTCTTTCATAATCTTCTGTGCTTTTTGGATTTTCTTTTCATGCCAGTGAAAAAATGCCTTTGCAATTCTGAAGGAGGTTGCATTGATCATGTAGACCAGTTTAGGGAGTACAGAGGTTTTAATCTATCAATTATTCCAGTATGAACATGGGATATCTTTACATTTATTTGTGTCTTCTTCAACTTCTTTTGTCAATGTTTCTAGATTAATTTCATTAGTGTTTCTAGTAGGCAAATATTCTACTATCCTGGATAAGTATTTCCTTTCTCAAGATAAAAATAAAAAGTAGGCTAGGAGTGTGGCTCAGTGTGAAAACCCTGGGTTTCATCTCAAGTGCTATAAAAAAACAACCAAACAAAAAAGAATAAAATAAAAAAAAAATACTACCATCCTAAAGGTAGTGTTGTGGTTGATACATTATGTCAGCTTGATATGTTTAGAAGTTTAATTAAGAGACTCAGCAGCCAGCCACCATCCTCACTTTGTAAATATCCTCATCCTGTGTAAGAGGAGGGCACAGAGATTTTGTGAATGCTACTCCTGCCCTGGGAGGGGGTGGCCTGTGTACAATATAAAGGAGGAAAAGAGGCTTTTGCCCCCTTTTTTGTTCTGGCTGCTGCCCTGAGGTATTGTCTCTGTGCCATGCCACACTGCCTTGAAGCCAGGTGATTATGGACTGAAACCTCCACAAACAGTGAGCGAAATAAACCTTTCCTTCCTTCATTTTGGGTGTTGGGTGTTTGGTCCCAGCAATGACAGAAAAGTAACCAAGACAGAATTTGGTACCAGAGGAGTGTGGTTGCTGCTGTGACTATTCCTAACCATGTGGTTCAAGAGCCTTTGGGAATTGCTTGTGGGAAGAGTTTGGAAAGGTTCAGAGATGTCACCTGAATGTATAGAGCTGGAACAGCTTAGGCTGTTCTGCATGGGAGATTGTGGTCAGAGCTCAGGAGACCAGAAGACTGATAGCCTGCCGGTAAAGACCAGACTTGGGAGACTTCTGCTGGGAAGAAAGACTGCATTGGTTGTTGGAGTCCAGATGTGTATTATGGCTTGGCAGAAAGTTTGTCTGCATTTTGTTCACGTCCAGAGACTTTGCCTAAGATTAAGGATGGTGGACTAATTAATCTGGCAGAAGAAATCTCAAGGCAGTCTAATGTTGAGGTGGTGGCATGGCTATTGTTAGGAGCTTTTAGTAAGATTTATGTTGCAAATCAAGAGCAAAGAGCCCAGCAGCATGATTTAAAATGTTGTGAGTGTGGTGGCGCATGCCTTTAATCCCAGCACTCGGGAGGCTGAGGTAGGTGGAGCATTGTGAGTTCGAAGCCGGCTTGGACTACAACACGAGTGCAAGGCTGGCCTGAGCTACATAGTGCGACCCTGCCTCAAAAAACCAGGGCCGGGAGTTTGGCTCAGTGCCTTAAGCGCCTGCCCTGGCAGGCGCGAGGTTGTGAGTTCAATCCCCAGTGCCACAAAAAAAAACCCAAAAAAAAAAAAAAAAAAACAAAAAAAAAAACGTTGTGAGTTTGACCAGAAAGGAAGCTCCAGTAAAGCTGTGGACTACAAAGATAGAACTGAGGAGATCTTGATTGCTGAGAAGGAAAAAGAAAATAGAAAAGATAGCCTGGAGGCAGCACAGGAAGTGGTGGCAGTTTTCTCCACCCTTTGCAGTTTCAAAGACTTGGCTTGGAGGAGAAAGTTGTAGAGCACCATGTTCCAAAATGGCAGCAGCAGCTGCGGCACCAGGTTCCAGAATGGTGGCGATATTTCAAATTTATTCATCACAATCAGGTTCAGAGTGCTCAGCATCTAGGCACTCAACCCCTGTGGCCAAGAAAGAGGAAAGCCTAGCTACTGCTTCAGCTGGCAGCAGACCCTGACGAACCCAGAAGTTTAAAAACACCAAGAGCATGGATCATCCAAGGAAAGCTGCAAAGATTGAGTAGAGCAAGCAAAGAGAGAAGTGGTGGAAGCTAAAACCACCAGAAGTGCCGTAGGGATGGAACCACACAAGCCCTTTGGAGCTCACAATTTGCCACCGATTGCTTCAGATGCTGGACATACAACTATAGGACCTAATGTTTACTCTGCTGGATTTTGAACTTGCTTTTGTCCCAATCCTTTGTACCTTCCTGTTTGTAACTTGGAATGAAAATGTTTATCTCATGCCATTGTATGTTGGAAGTGTTTAACTTTGTTTTCATTTATACAGGGGTAGGCAGTTAAATTTTGCCTTCCATCTTGGAGGAGACTTGAAACTTGAACTTTTCAGCAATGCTGAAACTGTTAGGACTTTGACAACTCTTGCAGACGAACTAAATGTCTTTTACATAAAGGGATATACATGAGTCTTTGGGGGAGGGTCCAAAGGCAAAATGTTATGTTTTTAATGTAATATTATGTTGATAGCCTTAATGCCAGTTCTTAAGGATTATTAAGCTGTGTTACAATGTTCAAGTTGCAAAATGTTAAGAATAAGCATGTCTTGTATCTGGAAACTGCTTTAAAGAAATGTATCTGGTTGCCAAGTTGACAAGTGGTAGACTGTAATTGTCGATACATTGTGTCAACTTGTTAAGTTTAGAAGTTTAACTAAGAGACTCAGCAGGGTGCCACCATTCTTACTTTGTGAATATTCTCATCCTGTGCAAGAGGAGGGCACAGAGATTTTGTAAATGCTACACCTGCCCTGGAGGGATGAGGGTGGCCTGTGTACAATATAAAGGAGGAAAAGAGGCTTGCTCTTGTGACCTTTTTTGTTCTGGCTGCTGCCTTGAAGTGTTGCCCCTGTGCCAAGCCACACTGCCTTGAAGCCAGCTGATTGTGGACTGAAACCTCAACAAACAGTGAGTGAAATAAACCTTTCCTTCCTTCATTTTAGGTGTTGGGTGTTTGGTCCCAGCAATGACAGAAAAGTAACCAAGACAGAGAGTAAGAGGAAACTTTGTGAGGTGATGGAGATATATATATATATATATATATATATATATATATATATATATATATGACTTTGATGGTGATGACGGTTCCATGAGTATACACTTACTTCTAAACATAAATATTATTTCAGTAACACGATTTATACAAAACAAAAGAAATAGGTCATAGTGCCCTTCTTCATGATACCACATGTGTAATCTTGGACAACTGTTTATGCTGTCCATAGAGGCCATTACATGGGCAACTCACTTACCTCTACGGATCTAAATCTTGACCCATATATTTTTCCATCCTACATTTTCCACTGTGCATTTAGCATATATTAATAACAGGAAAAAATACCCACACAGATTTGTACCAATGTATTATTTACAGCCTAAATCTGCTTACATCCAGTGGCAGGGAAGAATAGGAAGGAGCCAATGACTCAATTTGGCAATACTTTTGATGTTAATCTCTGCTTACTTGGCCCCTTTGAAAACAGACAGAGACAGAGAGAGAGAGAGAGAGAGAGAGAGAGAGAGAGAGAGAGAGAGAGAGAGAGATTTTAGCTACTTCATTTTTATATAATGTCTACATACTGGTAAAATCTGTACATACATATTTATAAAATGGGGAAAATGTATTTTTTATACTTTGTGACCCCCAACACTTTTCTAAAGGCTATACAACTACCACAATTTTATTAACATTAATTAGATATGCAAGTTGACATAAAAGGAGAAAGCAGATTTTCTACACTAAGGTGAGGCAGTAACACTGTGTACAACAACAAAATGGTTTTCAGAGATTTTTAGTGAATCACGATCTTTTTTCTAATGCTGCACTATGAACAAGGCTTGCAGTCAACTCTGGAAGGCTATTTGAATAGGTAATTACATTCAATCTGTGTACTAACTGGCACAGAAGGTGAGAAGAGAGGAAGCCATACCTGCCAGTGATGCTCTCAGTTGCTGTGACAACCAGTTTTGAGAAGCTGGATGAAATTAAATAGAGAGTCCCCAATCCAGAGCTGCCCACTTTCCTAGTCAGAGGTAGATAAGAATGGCTCTTTCTTCTGTCTTGCTGGGAATCATTTGCTGATGCCACCTGCAAACTTTTGCCTCCCCGTGTCTTGATACTGTAACCTCATCACTGCTGAAGTCAGTGGTGGGGACAGTAAGAAAGGTCTGTTCTGTGGCCCACTGCCACCCAACAGGAGAATCTCAGACACTAGCAGTAGTGATCTTGTTCCATACCTAATATTGCCATTTATTTATTTTACTGGAATATAATCTTTGCCTTAAGAAAGCAAGAATGTGCTTACAGCCAAAGCCTAGAAAATCCTGAAGATAAAGATTTTACCCAGTTATAGAATGATAATATTTTCTTTACTTTTAAAATGTTTTAATGATATTACAATGTTATTTTCCAAATAAAGCAGTTCAAAACCATGCAATTTTTAGATTTGTCCATAATAGCAGAGAAAACATTATGTGCACTTACTCCTGAGAAATATTGCTTGCAATGCCATGTCCAATCACCCCATTAACACTGTAAGCCAGCATGTCACAGCCTCTAAAAGCTCTTTCTGTGACCATAATATGAGCACTCAATTTCTGGTGCTGTGGCAACAGAGGAAGAATTTTTTAAATGTACGAGTCGCTGTTAAAGACCAGATCTTCACCTCAGCAAGAGCAGAGCTTACAAATAATGTCTTCAGAGCCCTCACCTTATACATCCATCACCCGTGTTTTCTTGGTAGCACCTGAAAATTACGTATTTCACCATCCTTATGAGTCATAAAAACTTTGTCACATTTTCTTAGTGTTACTGGTGGGTTCTTCTCTCAACTCAGAATTACAAAGCAGAGAGTCAAAAGAAGACTGAGCAAAAGTACTGACTGTAGAGCTATAGCAGAAAGCAGTATTTATTGTAAAGTGAAAGCAGAAAGCTCCCTGTATTGAACCCAGAAGAGGACCCACCTGGGTTGCCATGGGGTCTATTTACCTATGGGTTTTTATATCCTTATATCCCAGACCACTCTGGGCCAAGTGGAGGTTAGTCTGTGGGGTCACAAACAGAAAAATTTGGCTTAGAAGTGGGCCTATAGGAACTTGAGGTATGTAGTGAACCTACTTTTGCTAGCACCATTCCTTGCAACTTTTCTAAAACCAGCAGAACCAAGGCCCTTTACATAGGGGTATGAATAGATGCTTGGTGGTACTGGTTATCTATCTCCTTCTTTTATCTTATTCCTGGCCAAGAAAATCCCATTGACCCTTTGTTAGTTGAGCCTCTGGAGGCCTGACCTTGGCCATTCTGTCTTCACCAAGTCATCCCAACCCTCCCTGTGGCTTAACTTTTCCCTGACTGCCTGTTCCATTGGTGGAACTCCCTTTGCCAGCACACTTCCCACACTCCCGTCTCCTTATGGACCAGTATCACTCTGAGAAATCCTCTCACTTGCCCACAAGGCCCTGCTTGTCTTTAACATTTTCTGGTACACATAATGTTTTACTGGAACTGATTGCTTTGATCCACGCTGTGTGCCTCTTGTAAGGAAACCTATACCAAAACCTTAGAAAACGGAACATAAGCCAACCATGCCTAAGCAGAGGTCTAGCGATGTATTCTCCACAGGACTTTCGTTACCTCCCTGTTTCACTTAGAGTTCCAGTCATTGCGAGTCATTTCTTACATGGTAAGCAGTTAATTATAGAAATAAATTCCTCATGTTATTTATCTAGTGTTGTAACTGACAAAACATCTTTAAATAGTGATCACTTAGTCAAGTCAGGAAAGATAGGTTAAGTAGTTATACCAATACATTTCACATCACATTCTAGTACTGCTGGTTAGCATATACCTGGTTACACTTAATATGTGCACCTATGTTTATAGCTGCACAGTTCATAATAGCCAATTCTTGGAAGTAACCTAAATGCCCCTCAACTGAGGAATGGATGAAAAAGATGTGGTATTCTTATATAGTGGAATACTACTCAGCTATAAAGAACAATAAACTAGACATTTTCACTCTTAAATGGATGTGCCTTGAAAATATACTTATCAGTGAACTAAATAAGTCACATGAATGTAAGTATCATATTGTTGCACTTGTGTGACAAACTGAAAAAGATTCATGTGTGTATATAAAAAATTAGTTAAGATTGTTAAAGAAAAAGAATTTTAAGTGAAAAGTAAAATAAATAAATAAATAAATAAATAAACTTACCGTACAAAGACTACACTATCACTCCTGAGTGACCAGAGAGCCCGTCCTGTCCTCAGCCCTCCTCTTTGTTAGAGCATTCCTAAATGATGATGATTCAAATGCCCAAAGACAATGGCTCAGAGAGGGTACTGACAATTTCATCAACTTCCCTACTACTGTAGTCAGTCAAACCAGCTTTTCTAGGCCCACAATAAATATGAAGCTTGCCAAACCGAACTGAGCCTCTCTGAGCATCAGGTGCCTTATGTAGGAAGGAGTTGCTGTGATGATTAGATATAATATATGCAAAAGTTGCTAATTACAAATCTGCCTTTCAGTATGCAATCAATAAATTGTAACTATTTTTATTTTGCTTATACTCTAGACTCTGTACTGCAGTATATACACAACAGAAAGTTTGCACAACCTAGAAAAGAAATAGGTAACCAAATGGAAAGCCACAATCAGAGACTGTGATGAGGAGCCAACTCTCCAGCAATGTTTACAAGCATGCACTAAGATGTACGTGGCACCCTGCACTAAGGCAAGGCAAGTGAGGCACCCAGGGCACAAAATTGAAAGAAGGTTATATGTTCAGATGCTGACCCTGCACTTATACAAAACTGAGAGTGGGTACTTAAATTTCTTGCCCTCACCAAGACACTTGCCTTTCCTGCTTCCAGGCCATGTCTGGCTTCAATCACCTTTCCCTTAAGGGGTGAAGAACTGGAGATTCAAAGAGTTTTGTGTCCCTTATCTCTGTTCTGAGAAGCCAGACCAGTCACCAAGAGAGTATGCTGACTTGAGCTATTAGAAGTCTGAGTTCACAGAAAAAAAAGGGCGAGGGAACAAATAAAGACGAGAAAGACTACAAAGCATTTGGCTCACTCCTGACACAAACATCTTTCAGTAACATATAACACAGTCTTCCCATATAAATAGGGTACCTGAACTAAGGGAAATAGATTAAGACCTGTATTTTAGTTTCCTCTGGCCTAAAGACTTTAAAAATTGTACTATTACCAAGTTTTGGGGTGTGGGAGTCTCCTTCTAGCAGTGATTTTGTAGGTTCTTTTGGTCCTGACCAAAGAATTGGTCAAAATGAGTACACAGGATAGCAAAGTTCTACATGTATTAAAGGTGGAAAAAGAAACAGGCTCTGCCAATTGAGTTTAGGCCAAGTAAAAGTAGGAAAAAAAGTGCACTCTATAGCGTGATGGTGGATTAATGTGAAAGAGCTCAGTGGTGACTGCCCTTTTATATCTCCCACTTCGCAGGCTGGTGTCAGGTCTAGGCTATTCTATCCAAAATCTGCTTGAGTTTTCTCAAGAAGTCCATGTGCAGGGCTTTGGGAACTGTACTGCACAGGTGTCCTGGGATAACTACTTCCCCGTTCAGCTCTTCCCCATTCAGCTCTGCCATACTCTTGTCTCTTACCTCAGTATCCCTTAAAGAGATCAATAATTTAAGATTTTAGAAGGTTCTCAATTCTCCTGAGACTCATCTATGAAAGTTGCTTTACATTTTTATGAAGAGTTTTCAAATTCGTTATCTTATCTCTTCCTCAGAACAAGCAGAAACCTAGGTACTATTATGGTCATTTTAGAGGAAAAAGCCCAAGGCAGAGAGATAATACTTATCAGAGCCTCCCTGGGAAAAAATGCAACTCTGCAGGAGGAATCATGGAAAGGTGGTGAAAGGTTGAATTAGACTTTGCTTTGCATCCAGGACCCACCTCCATTACCTGTGTGGTCTCAGGCAATGCATTTCCCATATCTTTACTTTATGTTTCCTTATGTGTAAAAGTTTGTGCTCTGAAATTCTTAGCTATTGGATTGCAGAAAGCATTCCAGTAGAAGTCAGATGTAAGCAGTTCACAAACACAAAAGCACACAGTAAGTCTTCAACAGACGCTGTGCTCCCCTCATTTTTGGATTCCATACTTTACTGACTCCTGTTCTCTCTGCTCCAGACTTTGTCAAGTGTCCTTTACTAAATGACTTCCCTTCTGAATGCAGTGGTCAGCTTTTCCAGCTGGAAGATGAATGAAAAAGAAGGGTCCTTTGTTCATTAAACAAATCCTTTCACACAGCTAAATGGGAGGCGGCCCCTGGGGTGGTACAGAGCTGCAATGAGAAAAGGAGGCAGGCTTTCATTTTCATTGGAAATAAATCGATGCATGAATCAGAGCGATGCAGCTCCGGGACCAGGGTGGGAAGCATTTTTAGAACTGTCACTTTAAAAATATGTTCCCTCCTGCCTTGCGGCTCTCTCAGTGGGCAGATTTTAAAATAGAAACAAGTAACTTTAATTAGGCTCTAATTAGCCCCACAAGTTTGGTGAGCTGGGATAGTTTATTTTAGAAAAAAAAGAGAATATAATAACAGACGGAAGATTTTCCAGGCGCCACAACTTTAATTACAATCCCAAACACCTCAAGCGTGCTTACTGGGCCAATTAAATCAGCAGGGCAAAGGCAAAGCTAATGCACTATCCTGGACCAAAGCTATGATGATGCTTTCTATTTGAGTTTGTTTCCCAAGTAGTCTGAAAAGCAGATAACCTTATAATGCTTACTTAACCAGAAGCCAGAGGCCTTTAAACTGTTGTTAAATGCAGTTACCTGGGATCCAAAGATGGGGATTTGCTACACCAGTATTGCTCACCTGCAACATGGGCACTTTGCCCTGTTCTTGCTTCTTTCTGACTCATCTCCTGAGATGCAGCACTTGAGTCTTCTCTCTCCCACAAGTCCTGTGCCTCAAATTCAGATAACTGATCAGCCCTGGGGGATGGGGTGGGAACTAGAAGGAATTGGTGCTTTAGATGCCCTGCTGGAATCTTCTGAGGCATTGGTGGAACCAGTCTACCATGGATTTTCTTTGAACCCAAAAGTGCACGCAGTTGAAGAAGATGCAACACTTTTTCCAGGACTAGTTATATAAGTAATATATCTGGAAAGGAAGGGAGACAGAAGAGGCCTTGCGTTTTCCTGTTCTTATTTGGGGAAATGATAAGGTAACTACCAATGTCCAAACAGAAAATTCAACCTTCATCAGAAATTGAAAGAAGTCCAAGCAGGTAGGGAAATGCTTCCCATTGTTCCTCAAAGTGCACTTTCCATATCATATGGGACAAAATGAACACACATAGCCAATGAATGATCAGTTGGTCTCTGCCTACATTCACAGATCTAGTGAATGTTGCACAAATAAGGGCCTTTGCATGTGATGCTGTAGTTCAGAAGAGTGTGGTGGTGGCTTTGTTTTTGTTAATCCAGAGCTATGTTGTTGAAAACAAGGTGCTCCAGCAAGCTAATCTTCTCATTTCAAATAACTGATTCGATGAGAATCACACAACAATCAATATGTGAGTGTCTCTTTATGCTCCTGCCACTGGACACTCAACACATTGAATAGCTCCTTTTATTTTTCCCTTATGCCCATGGCATTATTTATTGATCTAAACTGGGTGCTCCATGTAATTCATTCATTCATGTAACAGTGAATTAAGTGTCAGATAGAGGCCTGGCACCAGGCTAGCTTCTGACAGTACAAAAGGAATAAGGCCGGATCTCTCCCTCTGAGGACTCTGCCACCTAGCAAGAGCAGAAGGCAGGGCCTTAGATTCAGGGAGGAAGGAATAAAACCTATTCAGAAAAATAAAGAGGTTGTTTCATTCCACGAAACCCACAGCTGGACTCACCCCTAAAACAGCAGCAGGGGAGCTGTCACAAGGGAGTGTCCCAAATCCTCCCAAGGTGGAGCCAGTTAGGGTTACAAAGAGAGGCAGCCAAACCACCAACATCATCAATCCGAAGCATTTATTAGGGGAGCCTCTGGAGTGTAGCAGTTTGTCCTTGACATTGACAGCAAGAGAAACGGGATGGTCTACTAAGTATACCCACGGCAAGGGTGTCAGAGTATAGAGTTTAGATGAATGTTTAAGGAATTTGGCCTCAGAGACAGTCAATTTCAGTCAGTGTTTTGCAGGACAACCTAGACACATTGAGCAGTGACCAGAAATGTTCAAGATGGGGCCTAGGCTCGATCCCGTGGGAAGAATCTTGCAACTGGCCATGTCACAGAGAAGTCAAGTAACTCGATGGCTTTCAGTCAGGGCATAGAAACAAAGAGGGCAGAAACTGGAAATCCTGCAGAAGCACTCACTAATTGTTAAAACGCTGAAAACTGGCCCATCAGGAACCAAAACAAAGCTATTCAAAATCATTAGGTCTATTATGTTCCATTTCAAATCAACTAAATAATACAACCCTTGAATAAACAGTAAAACACCAACTTGCTCCAACTTTCAAGCTACCAAAGGAAAGGGCCAGAGGTCTCATCCATCCATAGACTGAGATTTCTACTTCTCGGGCCTCTTCCACCTACCAGGAAGAATGACATTCTTAAAATGGCCTTCCTCTAATTGTGAACATCACTTCATTCCTCCTTAGCTAATTCCAGGAATGCCCGGGAAGAGACACTCTCTTTTACCCACTCTGACTAGTCAGTTCTTGACTTATGTAAATTATATTTCTCATCTCTCACAACACCAAGGCAGAGATGACACTAATAATAAATCTAGTAAACATAAGCAATATTTAATAATTGCGCACTGTGAGTCAAGCACTACACTAACTGATTTACATTAGATTACAGATTTAGAGTTTATTGAGCACTTCAGATGTTATCATATTCTCTTCCTGCTTCCATATAAAGAAATTGAGGTTATTAGAAATAATCTACCCAGAATAGAAAATGGTGGGGCCATGATTCTGACTCAGAAAGTCAAAGTCCAGAGTAAACACTATTCTCTTAACCAATGCTGCTGTTACTATACAAAACCTTAGAACACTGAAAACCATTAGACCAAATGGTTATAAGAGCTCAGAGGAAGAGATGTCATGCCAACAGTGAACTCTAACATGAACAATTGACTTTTGCCTGATAAGGGTTCATTAGTGTAGGTTGACCAACTGTAACAAGTGTACCACTTGGGTGGGCCCGTTGATAATCAGTGTAGGAACCAGGCATTTTATAGAAATTCTCTGTATCTTCTACTTGATATTGCTATGAACCGAAAACTGCTCTTAAAAGAAGAAGTCTAACAGAATGCCAGGCCCTACCCAGAGTTTCTTACCCAATAGCTACAAGAGGGGATCTAAGAATCTGCATTCCTTGCCCCAAGAGCCATATTGTATTGAAAGTCTCTTGTAGTTTTATTGAAAACTCTTTAAGGACATTGAAGAGTCTGTTTGACAGCTTCTCACACATAAAAGTTCTTTAATAACTTATTTCAACAGTCTACACTTCTCAAAAGGTTTTCTTCTTTGTAGTGTCTACGCACATCTCTGCTGTCTTTCCTGCTTCTTCTCCCTTTGTTTAAATTACGGAATACCTTTCCACAGGCCCTGACAATCATCCTTTTCCTTCTTCAAGGAGAGTGACTTGGTCCGGGGAGTTTCTGCCTAGCTCATCTCCCCACACCGATGAGTGACACCTATACAACTGCTTGGAAGACAGGAGACAGAGGATGGGACAGCAGTGGCCCTTTAATCCCTTTTTCTCTTACATAACATGACTTTCAGGGCTAATTAATAAAAATTTATTAGGCAAAATAAGTGAAAGTCCTTTAAGAACACTAAGATTTTCATTTTTTACATTCAAGATTATGTCACCTTTCAGCTAGTTTTCTGTCTTTACATTCCTTATTTTTTCTTTTATTTTTGGACTTTCAGATTTCCTTGCCTTCTTGTTGGGGATGGAAATTGCTTAGTAACATCGTTATCACATCCCTAATGCCTTCCAATTTTTTCTTCATTCTATTGTTTGGAAGGCATTCTTCTTTTTTCTTAAGTCAGTAACCCCATGAACTGATTGCTACATATTCTGAACATAGCTCCTTATATGACGTTCTTTATTCTAGAGTTTGAAGTCATCTTTCTCTTTCTTTTCTACCTTTAATGTGGTCTGAGTGTTTTTTAATCTTTTGTAGCTTTTTGTCAATTTTTGCTTTAATCGCATCTTCCTGTTCTCGCATAATCTCTCTATATCCTAAGAAACCTCTGTTTTCCCTGAAGCTTCTCTCCCCAAAGTGTTCCATTTTCTGGATCCTATTTGGACTGACTGCCCTGAAGACTTGCTGCACATCTTCAATCCCGGAACTTCTATTGATTCTTTTCAAAAGTTCGAGTCACTAGTTTTGAATATTCATCCTCCTTCTTGATTTATCCCTTCAGTTTGATGGATTAAATGCCTAAGTAACTTTCATAAGAAAGAGAGGGAGAGCGAACAGGAGAAGTGCTTCTTTTCTGAATCGTTCAGTATCTGAAAAAATACCTATATTCTACATTTCTATTTGATTAAAACCTTGGTTTATGTGACAAAGGCTATTAGTTGTCTACTACTATATATTTTCCCTTCTGTCATACTAATAAAGTATTTAGCTGGCCACAGTTCTGTCTAAAATAAAGACATTGGCCACCCTCATTTACAAGTATAGATGGCCAATTGGACTCAAGAAACAATATAATATCGTAGCATCCTGGAATCATCCACATGAGACACCTCGCTTGAACCATCTGCCCTATTTTTTGTCAATCCTTCTGTCAAGTGCTGCCTGGAATATATCTCACATCATATGGTCAAGGTCACTCATAACAGTACAACTAGATGGAAAGAACCTGAGTCTCTGAATAGCACAGTAGTTAAGGAAGTATTTTGTCTTGTTCAAACCACAGTTATTCTGGTGTTTGTGATACAGCTATACATAAGCCCTGGATGAAATCTATGATGAAATAATGGTCACTAATAATATAGACAGCACTATCCCACTGATTACTATTACCCAGTGTTCTGAATATGAAAAACAGTTTTAAGTCAGGCATGCTTGTAATCCCTGAAACCCAGGAGGCAAGAGGATGGCAAGTTCAAGGCCACCATGGCTAATTTAGGAAGGTCTTGTCTCAAAATTTTAAATAGGGCTGCAGAAGTAGTTCAGTATCTAACATGCATGCAGCCCCAGGTTCATAAAGTTCTCATGTCTTGTATATTACCTATTTTCTTCCTCTCTAAGAGCTCCAGGGATCTTATTTACAGCTGAGGTTCTGAAATTCATGATGAATTTTTTTTGTTCTTCCTGATTTAGACTTTCAATTTAACAATTCACTTTTTAATTTAACAACTTGTAGGCCCTTTCAGTACAACGATTTACCCTTCCATTCAACTTCTTGTTTTTTTAAGGGTATACGCTCAGAAGTATGACAACAGGTTCACACCTGTGTATAACATATTTGAACAGCATACAAAAATATTTATGAGATTGTCAGTGTATTTAAAGATACATGTAAATATTGGTAAACATACACAAGACTGCAGAAGGTAATAAAATGAACCTGTACAAAGTTGTCAGCAAGATATAAATAAATGCTATTATTTTCCACATTTGCTTTATTTGGCTTTTTGTTTTATTTCTAGGATCATGTCTTCCTCTTTAATTTTGTCTTTCCTATCTTTCTAGAGAGCTCTTTTTTCTATTGCTTGGATGCTATCCCTCAGGATTAGTGCCCCTGAGTTTTATACTTCTTTTGCAACTCTTCTTTTTGATTTATCCCTATGTCCAAATCTTCTACTGAATTTAAGTGTGGCAATTATATTTTAATTTCCAAGAACTCTTTTTTATTCATTGTTCATAGGATCCCATTCTTGTATAATTATGCACTTTCTTCTTTATTCATCCATATTAATTTTCTATAAATGAATATTAGTACCCCAAATTTAGTGTTTGGACACAATATACCTTTATTATCTACCAGTGTTTATGAACCAGGTATGCAGTGGACACCTAGCTGGGTGCTTCTGGCTTGGGGTCTCTCACAAGCATACATTCAAGGTATTGGCCAAATCTGCAATCATTTCCATGCTGGGAGTGGAGAGGACAGGAGATTCATTTCTAAGCTCACACACATAACCGTTGGATGGAGTTAGAAGTACTGACCTGTGTGTTCGTTGATGGGCATCAGTTCCTCTCTTTATAGACCCTTTCTTACAACATGGTCACCGACTTTTTTCATTTTTAGGTTGCTTCAAAACACAGCAGCTGGTTTCCCAAGAGAAGTGAGTGTTGAGAAGGAGAAGTCGAGGGAGAAAGAGGGAAAGAGTGAGAGAGAGACAGACAGACAGAGACAGAGACAGAGACAGAGTCAGGGACAGAATTCCATTACATCCTCTATATTCTGTTTGCTCACTAGAAATGATGGAATGATTCATTATGTCTAAATTACAGTCAAAAGGATTAAAGGGAAGAGTATCAAAAAGTTTTGGATCTGCCAGGCGTGGTGGCACACCCTGTAATGCCAGCACTCAGGAGGTTTGAGGTGAGCCCGCACTACATAGTGAGTTCAAAATCAGCCTGGTCTATAGCAAGAACCTGTTTCAAAAAACTAGCAAACAAAACAAAATTTATGGATGTATCTTTAAAACTACCATGTTCTTTAAATTCCTGATTAGTTTGCTTTTAGGTTGCTTGTGATTATCAAATTGCCTACTTCTTCTCAAGTCAGTTCTTCTATTTTCATTGTGTCTTTCTTGGCCATGCTACAAGCTTTCTTTAAATGTTTATAAACACTAGTTGCTCGTTTAAATGATACAATAAAATGTGAGGGTTTACTAGGCTTGCATATAGGGGATCAGCAGATTTTATGGTGGGTGATATTCTGTGAAACGATTGGCCCCTAATTCCAACATGAGGTCTTTATGCTGTGAACTAATCTGTGAAATACCTCACTTTGCTCTTCCCCTATCATTTGTTCAAAATTTTCAGGAATGTCCCGCACAGGTCTTTGTTTAAAGACAAGTGCTTAGCCACACCATCTACATAAAGATACGGAAGAAGAGTGAAGGGACTGGTTCATATATTCACAGGTTTTCAACAAATCCTACTCTTTTCAGCCCCAATCTAGGACCTGCCATTCATGGTTCTGGCCTCATGGAGATGAAGTGCAGAGGTTTTGCAAGGATCCCATTTTCCTAGAAACAAACTACTCTAGTGCTATAAAATCACTAAAGTGAGAGTTTAGATCCTGTTGCTAATTCACTATAAAATCTTTGCAAATACTATTTCTACACTTGTCTCATCTATAATATCTGAGAAATAGATTAAATGAAATTTAAATTTCCTTAAAACAATGGTAATCCAATTCAGCTGGGGTTTGTAACTTTTCTTGCAGCTATATTTAATATATTTTGAAATACTAAAGTCTACTGCATGGTAAAAAATTAAAATGCGTTCAAGTTGAGAATATTACAAGAAAGTTAAGAATAAGCTTCTAAATTGGATAATTTTGTACTTTTTCCAGATGACAATTACTGTAAGAGCCTTCCTACATTATTAGTAGAATCCTGTGTGATGGGCATTTATACAAATGGGAAATTTTTCTTCTACCATGAAAATACAGCATTTCAGTCATGTAGAAAAAAATATGAAGCTGGAGGACTCCAGAATCTTCTCTTGGGAATATGGCTTGAACTTCAGAGCTTCCTAAAAGTAGTCAAGGGTAACCTACCTTGATGCTACTCTAAATCATTTTCTGAGAACATATATTTTGGATAATCTTTCTAGCTATTATTCTAGTGCTTTGATTGACTTTCCTTCTCTAAATGTGAAGTTTGAGAGGGTCCTTGATCCTGTAAACTATGAGTAGAAATCACCCAAACATTTTATAGTTCAATTTTCTAGTTATTTCTTTACAGCATACCAGTATGATGATTTCAATGAATGGATTCAACATGCTGCATTTTGAAACAAAAAGGAGAAAAGAGTAAAGTCAATGGAAAGTTATGAAAATTCACAGGCATATTTTTAACTCAGGTACAATAAAGCACTTGAAAGTATGAGAGATGCCAAGATAAGCTCATTGGCATAAACCATGTTCAAACTTTAGGAAAAATATGACTCCAGATACATTTACCAGATCAAGCAGGTATATTGTACTGAACTTTGTATTGCGTTCCAGAATGATTTTTTGCAATAAAATAAGTCAAACAAAAATCAGATTAAATCTTGGGGCATAGACATTCTTGTTCTTCTCCACCAGAAAATTAACAGAAAATCTCAGACTTCATTTTGCTCTTTGGGGATACATATTATCACTGTGGCCCTTTACTTGCATAACAATTCTGAAAGAGGCCACCATGCTCTCTTTGAATGTTTTTCTTCTCCAGGGTAAGGAGTTCACCATGGCCTCCTTCCTCTAAATGTTCTTGCTTACTATAACCTTCTTTTGATGTAAAGGTACTAAGCCAGCACTGGTTTGGTCTTGCATCACTTCAGGAATAGAAGGGACCAGGTGGTACAACAAAATAAGCCATAAATATGGAATATATGGGAAATTTGAAAGTCATTTGTTAACTCTGGAAATAACGTAGAGGACATAACGTTCCTTCATTCAAGGGGCACTTTACTGAGGGCCTACACTGTGTGATGGGATTTTAAAAATAAAAATTCAATCTCATAAAAATCTATATTTTATTCTCTCAATGTGAAAAAGAACACAATACAAGGCTTGATGGAAAACAATATATTATTAAATGGACAAAATCCAAGATCCTTTAATGGTCTCCAATTTTTTTTAATGTCAGAAAGGTTTCAAAGACATAAGTTGGGAGAATTCTTTTAATGAAGTACAGAAATGTAGGTATTGCAAACCCTCATTGCTATAACAAGAAATTTAGGCAAAGATTCAGGTGACCTGTGTACATGTCCTAGCTCTACACTTGCATGATCTTGGGAATGTCACATTACCTGTCTGGAAATCAGATTAATCACCTGCAAGTATTAGTAAATTAGCTCTATTACTTATCTAAAGGCAAGGACCTAGACCACATGAAATTTTGAAATCCAGTCCACTCTGACGAGATAGGTTTCTTTTCTGCCAATTCAGATAGAAATTGATTAACATCTTCCCTAGAGAATGTTCCCTTTCCCTCACTTCACCTCCTCTGAGATTTTTTTTTTTTTTTTTTTTTTGGTATGGGGGATTGAACTCAGGACCTCAAACTTGCCAGGCAGGGGCTGCGCCACTGAGCTATATCTCTGGCCCTCTGAGATTTCAAGGACTCATAGGTGAGGCAGATATAGACAAAGGTCAGAAAAGACGACGAAAGGGATATCACACAGCTCTTAAAGGATATCACACAGCTTGGCTCATTAGGAGAATTAAGAAAGCAAACATTTTAAAATAAAGCTTTATGCTGAGGAGAAAAGTGCATCGGAGCAGAGCTAACTGGGCTTGCTAAAATTTCGCTGGCAAAACAACATACCAGAATTTGTATAGACAAAAGTCCAACCGACAAAACAAACACAAAAAATGTAATAGTATAGAATGTAGAGTGATTATGTCTAGCTAATTAAAATATTCATCACCTCATTTAGCTAGTATTTTTATGGTGACAGGTGAAACATTAGATTTACTGTCTTAGTTATTGGAAATGTACAGTACATTATAATTGAATATAGACTCCCTGCTGTGTATTACACATGCATATCAAAACATCACATTATACCTCGTAAATGTACAATTTTAATTTATCAATTAAAATATTCTTTACAGTTTCTTTAAAAACAATACAGTAATACCCCCAACACACACATACAAACGTGCAACATACCAAGTTAAGAATTCAAGAGGAATATGTCCATCCCTCTTTGTATAACTGGTGAACAAACACTTGGTCCTTGAGGTCTAGTTTAAATTTAATTTTCCTTCTGCAGTTTTCTCTAACCATCCCACCCAGAATCAATCGCATTTACTGTGTGGCACTAAAGCCTTTGCGCATATCTTTATCACAGCCCTCATCACGTGGTAGTGGTCACTTGCGCACGCCTGCCTTTCTTTTCCACTAGGTGGTGATTTTCTTAGGCAATGCTTCATTTCAGAGCCGCTTGGATCTGGGGCTGTGTGGGGTGCAGAGTGGGCCAGTGGCAAATGACTTTTAATTTGATCTTAGGCAAGGGTTACATACTGAGTTTAACAATTTCCAAGAACTTTTCTTTGCAAGAAATTTGAATCCCAGCTTAGAAGGAAGGGCGTGCTCTATTTGCCCATGATTAGTTGTAGCCCATTTTAGTTCACTTTTAGTTTACTAGAATACCAGCTAGAAATAGTTTTCAGCTGACGCTAATTTCTATTCTTGCCCTGGTAATCATGGGCTTCATGTAAAGGCTGGGAATGAGCTGAGGGAAACACACACCAGCCCTCAAGCATTGGGAACTTCAGGATCATCCCAGTACTGACTTTGTGAACTGAGTGAAAGCACTTTTCTGAGTAAGGGCGGTATCTGCCTTTATCATTTGGTTGCCTACTCACTTCATCCCTTGTAGGAGATTCAAGAATGCCTTTAAAATATATTGCTGGATGCTATAACTATGAATAGACCAGAAATTAGCATGCAAACTAATCTCAGCTAGGCACAAGGCCATGCGCTCTTTGGCTGCAAAATGCTCTTCCTGCACAGTCCAGCCATAAAGTTCCCACCTTTCTGGGCACACGTTGCCTTTCCACAGAACAAACATACACATGCATCTCTGTAACGACTGCCAACTGTGTTTCATGAAACTTTGAATATAAATTTTGGCTGCTATAACAGAAACCCATAGACTGAGTGGCTTAGCAACACTCATTTATTTCCCATTGCTTTGGTTCAAGCAGATCCTATGTCTGGATAGGGCTCTCTTCCTAGTTTTCAAGTGTCTGTTTCTCAGTATATCTTCTTATGGTAGGGAGAGGATAGGGAGAAGCGAGAACTCTGACTGTTCTTCTTATAAGTGCATCAATCTCATGATGAGGGCCCCACCTCACAAGTTAATTCCCTGATTACTCTCCAAAAGCCTCATCTCCAAGTACCATTGCACTGGGGATTAGGGTTCTAACATAGGAGTTGGGGTGCACTCAAATGTTTAGTCTATAGCAACAAAGAAACTAAAGGTAGGAACTACTTGCTAATACTTTTCAGGTATGCCCTACAAAATCATAGAACACTTTAGAGGCAATTGAATTAATTTATTTGTAGTAAGGTCCCAAACATAGTCATCCTAAATCCAGCTCTTCCAGTAATAATATAGTTATTTCTTTTCCTAAAACTTCTGTGCTCTCCTTTATGGGTCTCTACTCTTCTGCATCCTGACTAGTGGGAGGAGGTTAGATTTAATTCAGTCCTGTAATCTCAAACTCACTTCATCATGAACTGGCTTGAACTGGCTCTTTGGGTTCTCTCTTTTGAAGACTTAGCTTAGTAGTTACCCTTCCAGAGCTCAGTCTCTTTTCAACTACTCTGTGGCACTGTCTTAGTCTCTTAGGGAAGCTATATCAAAATAACTTTGATTAGGCAACTTATAAACAACAAATATTTGTTTCTTATAGTTCTGGAGCTTGGGAAGTCCAACATCAAGATGCCAGCAGATCTGGTATTTTATGATGGCCCATTCATTATAGATGCCCCAGAGAAGTATACAGACTGAGGAGGAAAAAAAATAAACAGAACAGTTAACCAAGCACAAGAAATCCCAGACCATTAGTTCTAAATTTAATGCCTAGAGAAAACATTTCCTAGACATATAGCTTATTTGATACAGAAATACCCTTAGATGTCCTCTATCCTGGATATTCTCAATGCTAGCACCTCATTAGCATCACTCAGCACTGAAGGAGTTCTCAAATCAGGTTCATTCCCAAAACCCCACTCCAGATTTAACGAATCATAGTATCGTATATGGAGATGGGACCCAAGCTTTTCTATTTTGTCACACTGCTCAGATTACCAGTATACTGGTCTAGGGTCCTGTGTTTGAGAAACATTAATTTAGTCTGGATGTGTTCAAGCTTTCTTAACTTAGGAACTTTTTGATATTGAAAAGAAAACAAACCTTTCTGCCACTCTTGGATGCTTAAAAGAAGTGAGTTCTTATGGGCACCAAAAGATACATGCTACAACACAAGATTATTTGTAGCAACTGTCTGTACAATAGCCCAGAACTATAGGCCCAAATTTGTAGCCCAAGGATCCATCAACAGTAAAGTGACTAGACAAACAGCAATGTATTCATAGAAACATTGAAATACTACTCAGCAATGTTAGAGGATGGACAGCTTCTACAGGCAGTCACTTAGATGAATCTCACAGGGACTATGTGGAGCTAAAGAAGTCAGAAACAAATGAGCAAAAGTTGATTGATTCCAGTCATATTTAATTCAATAGCAGACCTTACAAGACTACTGTGATTCATGTTGCTTGCCTCGGAAATGACAGATTGTGGAGGATGGAAGTAAAGTAGCATTGGAGTCTGATCCAGAAGAGGCAACAAAGAATCTTTGAGGTAACTGGAATGCTCTTTATCTTGACCTGACTAGCAATAACAAGTGCATGCTCATTTTGTAAAAATTCACTGAGGAGCTGGAGATGTAGCTCAGTGGTACCTACCATATGCATGTTCCAGAAGAACACAACACATACACGCATACACTCACATATTCACAGAGTATACATGTACAATCTTCAGACTTTATTTATACCATAATAAAAGTTGAAAAACCAACAAGCTGTACTCAACCCTGGAGAAAGCATAAGTGAGACCAGCAAGGAAAACTTCTGCTCTGATGGGAATTAAGGTGCAGGGGGTCTGTTTGGGCCTTCTGCAGCAACATGCACAATACACAAGGATGAACACTGCTGAAACAGCTTGTCCTCTTCATCCTCTTCAGATGAAAGATTTGACTTCCAGTGAGGGTTGTAGCAAAGAAGAAGGGAAGGGCAGAACCAGGAAAGTAAATAAAAACACTGAGAATAACTACATTAGAAACCCATCATATGTAAAATGCAAAAAAAAAAAACCCAAAAAACAAAAAACAAAACGACAAAACACCCTACTCTTATTTTTTCTGTGACCTAAAACAAGGCAAATGAAAATGAAAGCAAAGAACATTTGCTTTTCAGTATCTTTTTATTCCATGCATAACCTTTGTCTTCATCAATTCTACTTTCATAAAATAAAGCCTCTTTTAGTCAGTCTCCACTAATTGGGAACTGATGACAACTTAGAAGTTACCTAGAATTCAGTAAAATCTTTCTTTAAAAATCGGGTGAATTAGTAGTAGAAACAATTACAGGTAGTGTGATTAGAATACTCAGCTGATAATAATAAGCAACTTTAAGCAACATTAAGCACCTTTAGAAATGCTTGAAAACTTTTCCTTTAATATTGAGAATGATGCAAAGGTGTCCACTTTCATCACCCTGGTTCAGTATAGTACTTGAAATTTTAGCCAGAGAAATTAGGCAAGAGAAACAAATAAAATGTAAGCAAGTAGGAAAGCAAGGCTTTAACTATTACCTATATTTTCAGATGATACTATTCTGTACTTAAAAGACCCTAAAACACCCACCCAGATGTCTTTTAAATCTAAAAAAGATATTCAGCAATACAGCAATAACCAAACCACTAAGAAATCAAGAAAATAATTTTATTCATAATTGTTTCAAAAAATAAAATTAAATACCTAGGAGTCAACCAAACCAAGGAGGTGAAAGACCTCTACAATGAAAAATTCAGAATACTGAAGAAAGAAACTGAAAAAAAAAATGGAAAATTGAAAGACTGCTCATGGTCATGGTCAAAAAAATTAATATTGTGAAAATGGTCATAGTGCTGAAAGTAATCTACAAATTTAATGCAATCTCCATCAAAATGTCAAAGACATTCTTCACAGACATAGGAAAAACAATCCTAAAATTCATATGGAAGCACAAAATACTCCAAATAGCTAAATTAATCCTAAGCTAAAAGAGCAGTGCTACGGTATCACAATTCCAATTTCAAAATATACCACAAAGCCATAGTGATAAAAACAGCATGATTCTAGCATAATAACAAACATGGACCAAATGAATAGAATACAGGACACAAACACAAACCACACAGTTATTGCCATCTGATTCTTAACAAAAATGCCAAAATTATATGTTGGAGCAAAGACAGCCTCTTTTACAAATGGTTCCAGGAAAGCTGGATATCCACGTGGAGAAGACTAAAAAGATACTCTATCTTTCACCTTGTACAAAATGCTAACTCAAGATGAATCCAAGACCTACATATAAGACCTGCAATTTTGAAACTGTTAGAAGAAAGTATATGGGAAACGTGTAAGAACATAGGTACTGCAACAACTTCTTTAATGGGATTCCAGTGACTCCAGAAATAATAGCAAGAATCAACAAATGGGATTACATAAATTAATGTCTCTACAGAGCAAAAAAAATTAATAGAGTGAAAATACACACTACACTACAAAATGGGAGAAATCTTTGCCAGCTATTCTGGGAAAAAATTAATATTGTGAATATATAAAAGACTCAAAAATGCAACATTAAAAAACAAACAATCCAATCAATACATTGTCAAATGAACTGAACAGACATTTCTCAAAAGAAGAAGTACAAATGGGCAATGAATATATGAAAGAAATGTTCAACATCTTTAGCCATCTGGAAAATGTAAATTGAGGTTCCACCTTACCCCAGGTGGCTTATGATCAAAAATACAAAAACAAACAACAGCAACAACAAAACACTGGTGAAGATGCGGCAGGAGAAGAAATCTTTACACACTGTTACTAGGAATATAAATTAATGCAGTCATTAGGGAAATCGACATGGAAGGTCTTCAAAAGATGAAAAACAGAGTTACTACATGACCTAGCTATTCCACTTTTTGGTATATACCTAAAGGAATCAAGGTTAGTGTACTTTGGGAATACCTACATAATCCATATTATCACAACACAATTCACAGTAGTCAATATATGAAACCCATCAATGGGTGCCCATCAATGGATGAATGGAGATATATATATATGAAAATATATTCAACTATAACAGAGAATGAAATCATGTTTAAATGGAACAAAATTAAACCCATTATTCTCTATAACTAATATGCATTAGTACAAACAAATGTAAATGAAATGTCTAATGTAACATTTAACTCAGAGCTCACTTAGGGTCAGGGCCCATGCTTAAATTATAACTAGTGGTACCTGAACTAAATTGTACTATAAATCTCAAGACTCCTTTGTAGGCCAACATATCATAGTACTGGCAGGGGAACAGACCCTCTAGGTGAGCGTGGCAGCAATTACATTCTGCTTGAAACCTCACTCTTGATTCTACCTCTATACCAATGCCAAGTTTCATTAGACCTTTTTACACTCATCTCATGGTAGTCAAGACAGTCAACATAATGGAAAGAGTTGGAGTTGGAGAATCCAAGATTAAATCCTACCTTCATCACTTATGAGTGCTAATTTTAAATGGCAAATAATCACCAAAACTTATCCTTATAATAGAGACTTCATTTCCTTGGATGAATTTGAAAACTGGATTAGAAAATACATTGACTACTGGAAAGCATCACATCTGTAAAGGAGTCATAACAAAGAGTGCAGATGGCATTCACCAGAATGATTTCTACCTCTGAATCAAGTCCATTGGTCAAAAGGGGGTGAATGTGGTGCATCCAATGCTGTCTGATCATCTGCAGCTGACTTATGTACTGATAGTCATTGATATGTTTGCCTAAGGTCTAAGTGTACCCATTAAATTAATTACTGCAGCCAGAGGAAAGGGTTTTGCTGATTTGGCTAGGCCTGAAACACAAAATCAACTACTATGCCTTCATGCAGACTACATGGATTAAAACTGGATTGAAAAAAAAAAAAAAACTGGATCAAAAATTAGTGCTGTTTTTTTAAGAATAGCAAATGGATGGTGGGGAGACCAACAATATGTGTCAATTAGAGTACTCTACCTTGAAAAGATGTGAATAAATAATGCTTTCTCAAAGACATCTACATCCCAATCCCTGGAAATTAGGAATGTGTTACCTTATGTGGCAAAGAGGATTGTATGGTTATGATTAAGGATATGAGCCTCTGAGATGGGAAGTGATCCTGTATTATTCAAATGGTCTCAATGAAAGTCTTCTTGAAAGTGGAAGACAGAGGAAAGAGATGAAGATCAAGTTACACAATGTTAGAAAGACTTGACTCCCCATTGTGAGATTTAAAAAGTGAAAGGGGCTATGAGACAAGGAATGCAGTCAGCCTCCAGAAGTTGGAAAATGGAACAACATGACCTTGCCAATATCTTCATTTTATCTTTATGAAACTACTAATCTCCAGGACTGTAAGAAATTTGCACTTGAAACCACTACATCTGTGGTAATTCATTACAGCAGTAACAAGAAACAAAATATATCATCCTACATTAGTTGATGGCATGGAGAAGAAATTACTAGCTGCCTATGAAGCTAGGGCGGCTTAAAATATAGGTTCATATCATCAGTGTCAGATCACCACAGAACAAGGCCAGTGCCGGCCCTTGGAGTCCATATCTGAAGCAGGGGAAAGGGACAAAACCTGTAACCCAATCAGATCCCAGGAAGGTGATCTGATTCCTGAGTCACTTTGACATTTCTCATGGGCTCCAACATAAGTCACCTCTCATCAAGCCAAGAGGATGCTTTGAGGGTGTGTGTGTCAAGCCTCAGTTTCTGGTGGCAGCTCTCTGTTGACCTGGGGAGGTTGAGGAGGGAGGTTTCTATGCCCCAAAGAACATTATAACAAGACAGTCTGAAAGACCGGAAAGTTCTCTATGTCAGTATCACTCAGGGGGAAGGGTTCAGCTAAATTGAACATTTCCACCCCGGCTACACACAGGAAATTATGGAAGCAAAGAAAAACCCTCACTTAGAACACGAAGTTTAAAAAGAAAGATAAAATAGAAAATACGCTCCAAAGAGAAAGGGAAAAACAAATTAAAGGAAGCAGGCAAAATTTAACAAGCCAAATTTAAGACCCACAAGTATTTGTTAATGTCATCGTGGAGTTTTGAAGTTGAGTGGATGAAAATATTTCTAAGGTTTGAAAGAGCTGAGGTTTTCAAAACAATTTAGGTTTGCATTGGCATAAATTTTATTTTTCTAGTAGATATTTGAACTACCTAAAAATGCTCTCCATCAGGTAGAGAAAAACCTCAGTCTGAAGAGGTTGAGAAGAAAGCTGCATGGCCCACTGCACGGAAAGCCCACCAGGGAAACGGGACCCGGCATTGCCTTCTGACTCTGCCAACTGAACAAGTGGCAGAATGACACCCTTGATTTCCACAGGGAGAGCAGGAGCTGACTTCTCCTTCTAATAGCCCTCCCTGTTGGCCGGCCTTAGTGGAGGAGCAGCAGACAGCACATCCAGCAGTGCCTTGCGATGCCGTAGGGAAAAATGAGTTGGAAGCGGACAGGCGGAATGGAGTGCACAGCTCAAACCAGGGAATCCAGGCCACTGAGCGGGAACGCAGTCATTGGCCTTTCAGGTCAGCACCCCACTTCTCACCTCCAGAGCCTCACATGGCCAACGCTGAAGCCTTGCAAGCTCTCTACTCAGGGTCTTGAAATATGCTGGAGACAGAGAAGGTCAAGTGCAAGAAACAGTCACTGTCCCAAAAAAAAAAAAAATATCAATAGTCGCTGCTTGTTTGCCTAGAAATTTGGGATTTGCTGCACTACCAGGGCTGTAGAGTTGGATCTGAGGTGATCTAGCCCCGTTAAGTGTGCTCCCAACAGCAGCACTGTCCTGTCTGAGATGTCCATGGAAATTGTGAATCGCCAAGCACAGGCTTTCTGCAGAATTAGCATTTTAACGACATCCTCGGATGATTCACATGCATGTGAAAGCTGGAGAAGGATCCAGCAAGTCTATTCCTCTCTGGGTGTAGCTGGGAATACTGGAGCCTGGAGAGGGACAGGGAGGAGATGAAGCCCACAGGAACAGCTTTCAGCGGAGTAAGCGTTAATGCTCTCTGAGCTCCAGGTTTCTAGTTTTTAAAACTCCAGGTTTCTACTTTCTCTGTCTCTCTGTCTCTCTGTCTCTCTCTCTCTTTTTTTTTTTTTTTTTTTTTTGTACCAGGGATCGAACTCACAACCTCAGGCCTGCCAGGCAGGCATTTAAGCCACTGAGCCAAATCCCCAGTTCTATTTTTTGAGACAGTGTCTCACTATACAGTTCAGGCTTTCCTTGAACTCACTTTGTAGCCCAGGCCAGTCTCGAACTCACAACGATCCTCCTGCCTCAGCCTCCCAAGTGCTGGGATTAAAGACGTGCGCCACCACACCTGGCTTCACATAGTTTCTGTTATACAAGAAACTCGAAGTATAAACAAATTAAAGTACAAAGTACAAGACAGCCAATAGAAAATAGGGAGATAGATCTTTGCAAATGGGAGGAAGACCAACAGGTGGATGGAAGAAAGGGGAAAAGAGCATGAAATGAATTAAAATGTGTTACATACGTGTGCCAAGTTCCCATAATAAATGTAATGATCATGTATGGCAAACATGGACTAATAAAAATAAAAAATAAAAACTCACCCTTTGTATTCTTAATACATTTCCAATTTTTCTTCAATATTTGATCATTTTCTTCTCTCTCTCTCTCTCTCTCTCTCTCTCTCTCTCTCTCTCTCTCTCTCTCTCGACAGGTTCTCACTATTCTCACTATGTAGTTCAGGCTGGTCTTGAACTTACTATGTAGCCCAGGCTGGTCTTGAACTTGTGGTGATCCTCCTGCCTCAGCCTCCCGAGTGTTATAATTATAGGCCTGCCTCACCACGCCCCACTTGATCATTTTCAAAGGAAATTCTTCTAAAATGTATTACAATTATCTTCCCTTGGTAAGTGAAATATCTTACAACTATCGCTTCCTGGTGATTCAGCAACCTTATCGCTACCTTTGTGTTTTTTCTTTTTTTCAGTACTGGGGACTGAACCCAGGGTCTTCGAACTGAGCTTCATGCCCATCTCCATTTTTATTATTTTGAAACAGGATCTCATTAAGTCACCGAATTCCCCAGGCTGGGCTCCAACTTGCAAACTTCCTGTCCCAGCCTCCCAGAGTGCTAGGATTACAAATCTACACCACCAAGACCAGCTATCTCTGTAATGTTCTTAAATTTCATTTGAGCAGAGTGTTGTGGTACATGTTTGTAATCTCCACACCTTGGGAGGCTGAAGCAGGGGGAATGCAAGTTCTAGCCCAGTCCGGGCAATTTAACAACTTAGTGAGATTTTGTTTCAAATTTAACAAAGGGGGCAGGGTGGAGATAGTGTAGCTCAATGTGAAGGGCTTGGGTTGGATCCTCAGTGCCACAAAACCAAATGAAGTCCTTTTGTCTCTTTGCCACTCCTGCTTGCAGTATATGGGTCAGTGTACTGATTAAAAGACTGGACTTTACAGTTTTACAGACCTGTGACTTGCATCCAGCCAATTCTAAGCTGTACTATTGGGGTAAGTCACTTAAACTCTCAGTGCCAAACTGTCTTCATCTAAGAAATGGGCCTAATGCTACTGCATATGTCTGTTATAAGAAGTCAGCAAAATCACACATGAATGGTCCTTACTTATCACGGGGTTTAAAAAAAGAAGGCAGCAAGCTTTAACTCTTATGGCTGATACAACTAACAATAGTCAAGAGCAGCCATGGGGAAGCTTATGGGGAGTGACATGACATGAGACAGTTCTTTTTCCTCCCAGTCTCTCTACTATTCAGATCTCAGCACCACCTCCCAGGCACCTGTCAAAGCTTTTGTTTCCTTACCAACAGACATGAATATCCACGTCTCCTATGTCTCAGGAGTGTAAGACCAAAGACCAAGCCTGAGCCATGAAGGTGCCATGTATATTTAATCACCAGAATCTTAGAAAGGCAGCAATGAGGCATCTCCTTAAGAATCACTTCAACTGATTTGTTTTACGAATGAAGAAACTGAGTCTAAGAGCATGGATATATCTACCCAAGGTCATACATGTTAGAGCCCAGAGTACCTAAATAGTAAAAGTGATAATAAATAAAAGTTGCAACTTTAGTGGCTCCTAGCAGACCAGGGGCCTTAGATGCCTAATTTCATTACATCCTCCCAGTTTTTGTGAGAAAGTGCTATCATTCTTTCCTACTTGTAAATCCAGAAATTGAGACTTACGGAGATCACATAACAAACTATAGACAATGCTGCTAGCAAGGGTCAGGGCTGAGATTTCAATCCCTGACTGGACTTTGCACTGGGCCCCCACTCTGTGCGCACACTTTGCTCTTTGACCCAGAGACCCCTGATACAAGAAGTGGAACCTTAGATGCCGGAAAGCTGTGGTCTGCACAGTTGCACTAATTCGTGGTTTCATTGAGCATTCTGTGTTTGAGTCGCTGAGTTTCTGAGGGAGAATCGTTTTCACCTACTCGGGTTCAGGGTTGGAGCTTGGCTTAGCTGTTTATGCCAGTACTTGGTCAAGCCTTAAAGCTGTGGG
Organism: Dasyprocta punctata; assembly: GCA_004363535.1. NCBI lineage: Eukaryota > Metazoa > Chordata > Mammalia > Rodentia > Dasyproctidae > Dasyprocta > Dasyprocta punctata. The sequence continues at coordinate 83,491 of RJWM01001032.1, forward strand.
CTCCTTGACATACTGCTTGAATTACAAGCATCCATTCCTAAGGAACCCAAGTGCCAGGAATGCCATGGTTGTCTTTAACTTACTTGAATGCAATTCTCTAGTTATGGTGAGCAGTTTCCCCTAAAGGACTACAAAATCACGGTGTGTGGTTTCCTGTAATAATGCAGAATATCACTAAGAATCCGGGAATGGGTGTCAAGAGACCTGCTACTCCACTAGCATGGGACGTTGGGCTTCGAGCCTCGGTTGTTTGATATCTGGACCCCTCGTGTCCACCCCCATGTGGGTGAAAAGCCCCTCCTCTAGACTGTGATTGACTTCACCATAGCACTTAGCACTCCACGTTATCAGCGCTCATTTATTCCTCATTCTCTACCCACTGCCTTGCAGACTCCTAGTGGCACCCACCGTACGTACTCATCCCCGCATCCCTGGGGCCTAGCGTGGTGCGCAGCGTGTGACTACCACGTAATGAGCTGTGAGCTCCCTTATGCCTCTCGCAGTTTCAGCTGACATTTTGTGCTGAATAATGCAAAAAGAGAAAAGCGAACTTCTCAGTAGCAGAGCAGAATTTGCTATGGTTGGTTTTATATATTAAAAGTAGCCACTATCTTATAGGGGAAACCATAAAGTAGATAAACATGCACCCTGTTAACAGGAGACCTTTGGTGTCAGAAAGATGAAATTTAGGACAGACCTGAGATTAACCTGTCATGATCAAAAGCACTGACCCTCTCCTCATGGCCATAGTTTCTCTCATTTAACAACTTCTACTGCTTCAAGAGGAAGGGAAGCCGGGCGTGCTGGTGCACGCCTTTAATCCCAGCACTCGGGAGGCTGAGGTAGGAGGAGCTTTGTGAGTTCGAGGCCGGCTTGGGCTACAACGTGAGCGCAAGACCGGCCTGAGCTGCATAGTGCGACCCTGCCTCAAAAAAACTAGGGCCGGGAGCTTGGCTCAGCGGCTTAAGCGCCTGCCCTGGCAGGTGCGAGGTTGTGAGTTCAATCCCCGGTGATGCAAAAAAAAAAAAAAAAAAAAAAAAAAAAAAAGAAGGGAGACCAGAGAAGAGTGTGCTGGCACTTTCTACAAACTTCTGGTGAAGTGCATCATTCTTATTTCTAGTGATCTTGATCTCTGTAGAATTTCACGGCCAGAGTCAATAGTAAAAATTCCAGGATCCAACTCGACTCTCCTGAGCAGTCTCCATGTTGGTTTTCCAGTCAGTCATGTAGCAGGTCTAGGATTTTGCCTTGTCTCTCTCACTGTTCGGGAATTACGTGGAATCCAAAGATGAATAAAATAAGATCTGCGCCTTTGGCAGGTTCACAATAAGTAACTTTAGGCACAGAAAAAAAAAATTATACTGCTGCAGGAGCTGAGAGGAGACAGGGGAAAGAAAAGATCGGCAGCCTAAAAGGACAGGAAGGTCCGGAAGAATTAGAACCGATTTTCCAAGTGGAGGCTCAGAGGCGGAGGAAGAGCGTGTGTGGCGGAAGCAGCCTGATGAACGTGGGACAGGAAGAAGGAAGGGTGCGTGCAGGGAATAACGGGAAGCGTGAGCGGAAGAGACTTGGAGAGGAGGCCGAAGGTGCAGACTGCAGCCAAGCCTGCAATGTGGATGAAAGGAGAATGAAGAGGACAGAGATGAGGGAGAAGTGAGTAAATAAGTCAGAGAGGTATGAGAAGCTGAATGAAATTGACGGAAATGGGGGTAGAGAGAAGAAGAAAAAGAATAGGCTTTTTTTTTTCAAATTTTGAAATGGCTCAGAATTTCTGAAGTGTCTGGTGTTAGCTAGGAAGTCGATATATTAGATAATTCAGTTTCAACTACACATTAGTTGACACCAATCAAATCCCAACTGCAGGCCAGCGAATGTATAGGGCAATATTTTGGATATTCCCTGAACTAGGAATAAAATAGCACACAACCAACTTCTACTTGCTTCCTATATCCAATGTAGTGCATATCAATTTCCTGACCATCTAATGCACAATAACCCAATCCTGATCACTTTTCTTCTGATGACAGCAGATTATCTTCTTAGAAAAACTCCCAGGAAAACTCTGGATTTACCTGTTTCACAGTTTCTATAGATTATAAGTCTTGTAGGCACAATTTAGTTGGATCCTATGTTTCAGGGTCTCATTGGTTTGCAATCCAGGTGACTGCTGGAACTGTCATCCCATTGGGAGCCCAAAAGGTGAAAGTTCACCTCCATATTCCCTTATGTTATTGACAGAATTAGTTTTCTAGTTACTGTGGTACTAACACCCCTGTTTTCTACCTGGCTACTCTTCCAATGTGGTAGGAGGTAGGGGCTTGACATCTAATGGCCACCTGCAGTTTTGTCCAGTGTGGCCTTCTCCAAAAGTGCTGTGACAACACAGCAGTCTGTTTCTTCAAGGCCACCACAGAAGAGTTTCTCTGGCCTCAGGGAAGGCCAAGTTCCTTTATGAAGGGCCTTTGTCTTGTTTTAGACCCGTCTAAAATACTCTCCCTCTCACTTATAATTCAAAACTCAATTCATTAGGGACTTTATCACTGAAAATCCTTTCACCTTGCCAGTCTATTAGTTGGCAGTTAGTTCTCATGTCCCAGCCACACTCAAGGGATATGATCATGCAGGCATGAACAGCAAGAAGCAGAGATCACCAGGGGACACCTGGTGATCAGTACTCCCCACTAAGTTCTGCTTCTGGTCATATTTAATAACTTCCCAAGCACGTCATGGACTTGAACACAAAGAACAATGTATGCAAATGACCACATTTTGCTGCTGCTGCTGCTAGATTTCCATTTATATAGGCTCCTAAATCCCTAGACGCTAACAAAATGTGTTCTCCAGTTAAATATAAGGTAAAAATGGCCATGTGAGGTCATCAAAAGAAATTTTCTCCTTCAACTCCTGTCAGCATTTCTAGCAATCCTCCCATACCAACTGCTGCTCCTTAGGGAAACACTAAGGGGCCTTCCCATTATCTATACCCTAAACTATGCCAAACCAATGGGTGGACTAATTTTGTAATCACGCACCCTTGATCCCAGTATCACATGCTCCACCAATGACTGCATGAAGCTTTGAGGGATATCTAGATACAGCCATAACAGTGAGAAAACGAAAATGAAAACCATTCCAATAGACTACTGCGGTATTGACTAGCCAGCCAGGTATCATGGCAGGAGCTGGTATATTTCTGCCTGGTGAGGTAACCAATGTCCTATAGCAAACAGATCAACAGCAACCACTGACACATTACCAGAGTACCACAACACACATAGAGATCCAGACCCAGAGACAAGCAGTGACAACCAGGGAGGAGAGGCCAGGAGCACCTGAGGAGTGGGAGAGCTGGCAAGTGGAAATGAAGCACCTAGAATCTAAGGTCAGAATGGGTGGGAGCCAGCCTCCCCAGGAGAGGCAGGCAGCAAAGCTAGCAGTTAAAAACAGGTTCTAGAGATGTACGCATATGCATTCAAAACTTTGGTTTTCTTTAAATTACAGTGGCACCTCAGTTCACAAGTGCTTTTGTTTGCAGACAATTCGGTTCGCAAAGAGAAGCGTTTGGCAAAGTTTTATTTTTGTTTTCAAATTCTGTATCTAGTGACAAACACGACCTTGACCCTTTTCCCACATGAGCATGAATGTGGCCATTTTTCCAAAATCGCAGAACAAATTAAGTTTGTAAACCGAGGTACCAGAGTACGGTATTTGTATTTTGGGTATCTCATAGCAGAGATAGTAAGAAACAGAGAGGTAGAATTTGCGGCAACATGAAGGCAATCTAGGGCAGAGGGGAAGGTATCGCAAATATACTAATGAAAAAGATTTTTTAAAAACACTTTTTAGATTTACCAACTTTGAGACTTTGAGAAAACCACTTCATTTAGTTTCTGCATTTGAAGAGTCATGAGCAGTCTTGATACCCAGAGTTAGTTCTGAGGAAAAAAATGAGAGGAGACAGCTCCGAAGGTCCTGGTACACGGAATGTCCTGAAAGCTGGCTGGTGCACACTTTACTTGCTCTAAGAGAGAGAAGCAGGGCAGGGCTAAAGAGGAAGATCAACTGGCTATGAGACAGAGCCAGCGCAAGTGACGGCCAGGCACAGTGTTGCCAGGAAGCTGCCCCCGCTAGATTGGGCTCATTAGTAAAGCCACAAATACCCTGCACAGGAGTGCTTCAGGTTGGGTTTTTAATTCAGCACCTACTATTTGATGAATTTTTGCTTCTTTTGTACTTGGGGGTACTTGAAACAAGTTTCTTTTGTGCAATATTATTTATTCTCAGATTATTTTTTTATAGAAATGTACCTAATGAATTCTTTTTAACTGTTGGACTCAGAGAAAATTTCTATGAACTCATAAGTCATGGAGACCAGGACTAAAGAAGAGCAGAAAAGAGGAGAACTCAGAGAGGTTTAAAAATAAATCTGGATTTGAGCATTCATTTGGCTCTCGGAAAATCATTGCTACAAACCAAATCAGACGCAAAGATGAAAAGTGAAGACATTTGGAAGAGTGTTTGCATCTGCAGGAGAAAACCTACATCTGTTTAAAACACCCCTTTCAAATTTTCAGATACTTTCGTGGGATAGACAGATGATCTGTAATTCTTTATAGTAACTGTCTCATTAAATGTAAATTAAGTGCTTAAGATACTTAAAATGTGATCAATTTTGTGCTGTGTCATGTACTTTCTGTGGCTTACCATCATGCGAAATGTGTTTGTGGTGCATTTCTGCCCCAGTAAATCTAACAAAGAGAGATTCTTATTTATGGTACCCCACTCCCGAGCATGATGACTATGTGCTGTAGTAAGGGAACTCTCAAGAGGCAAACTTATAACTCAGAAGAGAGATGGATCATTCAACATCCTTCAAATGGAATTTGAATTAGAGCGGCCCACCAATTAATGTGGTTAGGATTAGGGACAGGACATGATTCAATTAACAAATAAAACTTTCTTTTCTTTTTTGCTTTTTATTCAGATTAAGGTGTCTGCCACTCATGTATTCAAATTAAAACACAAGGAATTTGAGTGCTTCTGTGCGCCTGTGAGGTCATATAATAGTCATTGTATTTATGTCTGGGGAAATCATTTTTCTTTCACCACTAATGAAATTAAAGAATAACTAATGGCTTTATGATAGAGCATTTAATCAGACTATAGTTCCAAAACCTTACTTCTTAATTAAAATATTAACACCACCTTTCATTTATGTGCCTGTTTAAAATGAACAATGCAAGGCAGGGAACTCTAGAATCAACGAAGATAATCCTGTCAAAACAAACCAAAGTGGCATGTTCTTATTAGCCCATAATGCTTGCTAAAATCTAAGGCTCTGTTCCTTTGTTTTTATTTCCCTATTCTTCTGAAAACTCGTCCTTTGGAAGGTAGTCCATTCCCTCCTTTGTCACTGGCTCCAACTAAAGCTTGGTGGAGGAAGAGTTCTCAAGTCCCAGTCTAACTCAGAGGTCAGGATTTGCAACTTTTCCATTTTCTCCAGCACTTTAATACAGTTAAAAAATAAGTTGGCTTTTTAGGAAGAAAGATTGTCATAATTAAGCCAGGGATTTTTTTTTTCAGGATAAAACTTCCACTGTAGATTTTCAACCAAAGCCATTTAAGGCCACCCAATCTGGTGAAAATGTGGCAGTGTTTGAGTAACATCTCTCTTCAAGCAGCACAACACACATGGTTCCTTTATTCTCCTAAGAATTTTTAGAGTAGACTTTCTTGGGCAGAGTGTGTATTCTGTCCTCTTTATTAAGTGCTTACTATCTGCCAGAAACAGAACTAAAAGCTTTGCTTATATTACCTCTTGTGACCTTTAAAACAATCCTATTTGGGGGTGTGGCTATGCTTGCTATATTCCTATCTATTCATTCTTGCTTCATAAAGAGAACTGCTTTTATTAGAGATAGCATTGTCATCAACCAAACACATTTCCTAGCCTTCTCTTCAGCTATTCTGGACAAGTGCTTACAATTGTGGTTATGCCAGACCCCAAAACAGACTATCTCGCTATACAAATCGGCCGTCTTTGCCCTTCTAAGATTCTTTGTCTCTACTGCATGGAATGTAGCCTACATGACTGGAACTTCAGCAGCCTTCCACAACCATGAGGTGACTTGGAAATGGACCAAGTGGTAGGGTTGAAAACAGAAAGGAAATGAGTCTTTGTTGATCTTGGAAATTCCACACTAGTCCTGCACTTCCTGCCTCTAGATTTCTTTCATATGAAAAATGCATTTCCATTTTTTAAACTGCTGTGATTTTTCATTTGCCATTTTATGAATGAAAGACAATCCTAACTAGTGCAGGAAGACACTATTATCATCCTTATTTTGCTCAGATAGAGAGAGATGTACATATCTAATTACAGAAAGGTTCATTAGCTTGCCCGAGGTCCCAGAGCTGCTAAGTGGTGAAGCAAGAGTTTGAACCCAAGGATACACATGCAACCACACACAAGCATATGCATCCTACATTCTGCTTCAAGTGACTATTCACTACGCACTCTGTACGTTTTTGTTTGTACGCCCTTATCTGCAAAAATAGTCACATAGTTAACATTTATTGAACACCTAAAATGTATCAGGCATGTTGTTAAACACCAGTCATGCAGTAAGCCATTACATCTTCACAAAAAGCATAATAAAGTATTTACTATTATTATTCTCATTTTAAATATGAGGAAATCAGGTTAGGTAGCTTTCTCAAAGCCTTGTAGGTAAGGAAATCACAGACCCTCACTCAGTGTCAACGCTCACTCTCACAAACACTGAGATACTAAGTGCATCTGTTTATCACTCACATAAGTGTAGCAAATATCCATCTCTTATAATGCTAGTACCTGGTGGCCAAGAAAAGTTGGCAACTCCAAAAATGAAGACAACTTACATAGACATTCCAACCCCTAACAGAAAAACCCATTCAGATTAAGTCATCTTTCTGTTTATAACCTACCAACCGCTTCCCACTGCCTTCGGAATAAAAGCCTGTTCACCAGGGATGCTAAACTCCTACATCATCCAATATTGTTCTCCAGTTTTGCCTAACACTATCTTGCTGTTTTTCAAACTAGTAGTCTTAGTCCAATTTTCTGTTGTTATAACAGAGTTTCTGAGGCTGAGTACTTTAGAAGGGATAGTTCTGTATTTTGGCTCTTGGATTTGGAGACTGGAAAATCCAAGAACACAGCACTGACCAAGAGCTCATGCTGCTTCTGTTCAGGGTAGAAAGTGAAAGGGCAAACAGGTGCAGATGCAAGGGGAAAAACAGGAGGAGTGCTCTCACTTTACAGCAGACTGCCCTGGGGGTAAATGATCCAGAGAGAGAAAGGCAGATACAATCACCATTTAAGGGATATGCCCTCCTCTCAGCATTGTCACAGTGAGAATCAGCTTTCAAAATGAGTTTCAGAGGGGAAAAACAATATTCAAACCACAGTGCGGGTTAAGCATATTCTCACCTCCAGGACTTGAAGTTTTTCCTTTTTTTTCTTTTAAATGTTAGGTATGGAGTCTTTCTCTTTTGCCTAGGATAGCCTCAAACACCTCAGCTCAAGTGATTTTCTTGCCTTGGCCTGCTGAGTAGTTAGTATCTTTTTGTGCCACTGCACCCAGTACAAGGATATGAAATTTCTTTTCCTTATACACGTACCTTTTTTCTTCCATTATTTTCACATGGCTTTGCTTTTCTTTTCACCACTGTCTGCTAAGTGCCACTTTCTCGCAGAGGGATTCCATGAAAATCTAAATTAATTAACTGAAAACCTCATCATTCACTTTTTTAATCTGATAACTTCCTATTTCATTCATTAACTTGCATATTGGTTATGTCAAGGCATCCAAATGTAAGCTCCATCATCCTTGCTCACTAGAATAGCTGATGCTCCTTTATCTAATTTTGCACCCAACAACAATTAACACAGCAACATTTACTGAATGTCTCTTCTGTGATTGGTCAACCAATTCCTTTGCATTTCGTGACTGGTTAATTTGGAAGATTAAGGGAAGGTCAAAGAGACAAGTACTTTTTAGAAGACTCCTGTACTCTTCATGTTTACCTAGGCAGAACTTTTTTAGAATAAAAACATTACTCTGCACAAGTAAAAGCAAGACTCCATGTGAAGTGAAGAAAAAGAAAAAATACCAAGGTTCCTGATCCTTAAAGATTTGACGCTCTGCTCTTTCTTCATTTCCCTATTTTTTCTATGATTAAAGACATACATTTGCCAGAAAATTAATAAAGAAGGAGGGAGGATCAGAGATCTGTGGCTATGAATTAGTACAGCCATAAAAAACTTGCTTGAACCTTAAATATTTGACCTCAGTCTCTAGAAGCTAAGCAAATGAGTTATACAACCTTCATGGTTTCTAAGAAGATGCCCTTAAAAATGTTTCCATTTACAAGTAAGCTATCTATTTTTGCTTTTACTATAGGTACAGTTTTAAAGTTGTATGTCCTCCTAATCAGGGTACAGTATTTTTATCTGGGATGCTGAAAAAGAATGCCATCATTGCTATTGTCCTTAAATGCTACCATCTATAAAAATAGGATACAACTTTGAGGGGACAAAGGTCAACATCATTCTCATTCCAGTTAAGAGCTTGTTGTTTTTAGACATATTATTTGAATTTTGAAATAATTGTATATTCACAGGCTTTTACAAGAAATGACACAGAGGCCCTGTGTACCTTTTATTTAGGTTTTTCCAATAGTAACACCTTTTGGGAAATGCAACAAGTACATTGTATCATCATCCAAACAGGGATTAGTAAAACAAAAAATGGCACATTTCTTCTCTCAGTGTTTTGAAATTAAACTATTTCCCACATAGGCTGATCTCCATGAGGATAAGGACTACTTTTATCTTATCCACTGCTACAGTGCCCCACAAAATGTCCAGCTTGTGGTGATTGTTACATAAAGCTTGACGACTTTCCTCTTCCTCCTCCTCCTCCTTCTCCTCCTCTTCCTCCTCCTTCCTCCTCCTTCTCCTCCTCTTCCTCCTCCTTCCTCCTCCTTCTCCTCCTCTTCTTCTTCTTTGTCTTTATTTTTGTTTTTATTTTTTGAAACAGGGTGGCCTTCAACTCGCTGTTTAGCTCAGGCTGGCCTTGAACTCACAGCGATCCTCCAGCCTTGGCTTCCAGAGTGCTGGGATTACAGGCATGTGCGACCACACCCAACTGAAAACTTCTTTGAATGAATAAATAACTCATACGCAAGTCACAATTTTAATTTTAGGTGTAGTGAGGCTAATAACTGCTAAAGAAGATTTACCAAGCTTTCTTTTTCATACTTCACGGCAATAATTTCCTGAAAAAATACTTAGCACACATTTCTATATTATAATAAGAAAATTTGGGTAGTCTACCTTAATGTGATTTCAAACATCCTGGCTAAATTACAGGAAAGGTTGCTAATAAGTCTGTATTAGACCTGTAACACAATTTGAAAAACAGGCAATTTACCCTTTACTCAGTCCATTAGTGGGAAGAATGTTGGTATATATCAACAGGCAAACAGAAGCATCATTTTTGGTTGGACTGAAACTGGAAATGTGCTGTGTATATACAGTGTGGTTCAAACGTGGATGAGCATATATAAATTCTCCCAACACAGAATTTGAAGTAACGGTCTCCGTCGTGTTTTTTTATTCTTTCTTTCTTTCTTTCTTTCTTTTTTTTTCAATTATCTGAGTCTTGGAAGAATGTAAGTTTCTAGACTAATTTTTCAGCTGCTTAAGAACCACCGATCCTCTTTACTTTCTGGAAACACAGACTACTGGCAGTAGTTAAATCTACTGGCCTTCTGATGTGGCCATATATACTGCATAGGAACAATTCTTCTTTTTAAGAAACTAATGGTTTTAAAATTTGGGACATTCTCACCACGTAATAAAATCCTACCTTATACATTGTAAGATCTTAGCTACCAATTCTGTGTCTCCAGGTAGCAAAACAGATATCCAGAGACTACTATCCTGCTTCACAAACATACTTTCTATACTCTTGTGTGAATGGCCCAAGGCTCCAGGGAAATATTTATAAATAAAACTAAGAATGTTGAGAGTAAAACAAAGGAGGTATTTACAAGCAAAGTCTAAGACTATTTAAAATAAAAATTTCTATCATAGCTATTAATATTATTGCTGATGATTCTTTTCTTTTGTAGAGATGCCATTTACACACAGTATATGGTTTTAATGATGATTAATTGAAATTTGTACCTTTTTAAAAATCTCTGTTATTTTACCAATATTCACTTTTAAATTATATCATAGCATTCATCCTATACGTAATAAGAAACACAACACATTCTGAGTGTTACTTTGGAGAAACTGCAGTACTTATCTTGAAATTGTGATATCTGTCAAACACTTCACTGATTGAAGAGAAATTAGATGAATTAGTTTCTGGACTGAGTTCCAACATTGTCATTATTTTCTTTCATATTTTGTCAAGCATCTGAGAAGTGCTTCATACTAATGGTGACCATAAAATTTAACTTTATGCAAGTGAACTGAAGTGCTATTAATAACTAGAACAATAGCCATATAGCAAGACTGTCACAGGCAAATGCAGACATATGGTCACCCTATTTATAGTTTATAAAGCAGCTCCACTAAGTACTATCCTAGGTCAGGTTCTCTCAGAAGCTGACTCTGAGCCAAAGATTCGAGTACTTGTGATTTATTAAGGAAGCGCTTCTTGGAGAAAAGAGAATAGGAGTAGAGGAAGCAGAATGTGAAGGGGAAGTGAAATTTCATATGAAGTCTGAGCTCCAGCCTACTCCTAAAAGGAGCACTGCAGAATAAATTACACTGGAGTTTAGCCCACCTTCAACAAAGAAGCTGTGCTTTTGTCCTCCTACACCAGTCAGCCCTTGTCTTCAAACCACCCACATCACAGAAGATAAACCTCCAGGCATTTCTAGGTTTTCAAACTGGCAAGGCAGTCCCAGTGCCCCAGGGCAATCTTCTGAAGGTTGCAAAGCATGCAGAAACTTGGAGATGGGCCAGGTACCACTATGTTCTTTAGTAATACACAACAATTTACTTAATTCTCCCAGCCATTCTACAGAGGTACTGTTATGGCTTGTGTCTGGATGTCCCCCCAAAGTCTCACATGGTCATAGGTGGGACTTTTTCAGAGGTTGTTGGATCTGGAGTGTGTGATGCTTGGATTGATTCATGTTGCAAAGCTAGGATCAAGGATACTAGGAAAAAGGCTGTGAGTGCTACCCGCACTAAGTAGCCTGGGTAAAATAAAAGGGGCAGAAAGACACTGTTAAGTTCCCTTGTTGCTTTTGCTAATTTTTTCTCATCATAACTGTTTCTCTTCTGTGATGCCTGTCTGCCATGTTACCCTGCCTTGGAGCCACCTGACTGTGGACTGAAACCTTTACAAACTGTGAACTAAATAAATCTTTTCTCCTTTTAACTTTGGGTGTTGGGTATTTTGCCTCAACAATGAGAGAAAAGTAACTAAGATAGATACATTTTTAAATCTCCACTTTTAAGATTTGGAAACCACCATGTGGGGAGAGACAGAGAAAGAGAGAGAGAGAGAGAGAGAGAGAGAGAGAGAGAGAGAGAGAGAGAGGGAACAGTTATAAGAAATTGGTTCATGAGATCATGGAGACTGACAGGTCTCAGGATCCATGTGGTGAACTGGTAATCTGGAGATTCAGGAAGGCTGAAGGTATAGTTCCCATCCGAGTTCAAAGAAAAATGAGTGATATAAGTTTCAGTGCAAAAGTCCATGAGTTTGAGAGCTAGAAATATCCAGCGTTTCGATTCCAGCCTAAAAACAGGAAAAAAACAATTTCCCAATTCAAGGCCATCAGGCTGGAGGAGCCCTCTTTAACTGGGTGGAGAATCATCTCGTTTTTTCTCTTCAAGCCCATCAGTATCAGAAAGGGCAATTTACTTAACCTATAGATTTATATGTTAATCTCATGCAAAAACACCCTCACAGGAACACTCAGAATAATGACTGCTCAAATATCAGGGCACCCTTTGACACAGGGAATTTGACACATGAGATTAATCATAACAATTAGTAGTATCCCAGTGACCTAAGCACATCTGTGAAGAAAAGCCTTAGGGTTTGGGATGTAGCTTAGTGGCAGAGTACTTGCCTAGCATACATGACTGACGTCCTAGGTTTTGTCCTCAACACGACAAAAAAGAAAACTATCAATAATGTTTTTTAAATAAGAGATCCTATTTAACATTTCAACACATTTTATGCAGCCTCCTAAATTTAAAAATACGCTTATTTTGTCTTCTTATTACCTGTTAGAATTAGCGACTGCTTCTACATTGCTTAATAGAAGTTATATGTGCCTTCTCAGCATCTATTCTAATAGGATTTTTCTTTTGTTTCCCTCAGCTGATGTGTAACCACTATGTGTGGTCTTATAAATAAATGTAATAGATTGTGATTTTATCAGTTACTTTCAGAGGGGAAGCAAAACTGAATTATATCCACAAATTATTGTTTATTATTGCTTTAATATAATCATATTTGGGACATATTTTTTAAAGTATCTAGATCAGCTTAAAGAAACAAGGCTCTGTTTCAACAGCGTGAAACCATAGCTGGATTAATTGGAGGGAAGACAGATTATTCCTGTGTATTGAATGATTAATTCAGTCAAATTACAAGGTCACAAGACTGGTAAATAATACAGCTAGCACTTAGATTCAGCTCTCAGCCCCTGAGCTTCTACCTCCCAAATGGAATGTTTGGTCCTTCATGTTCATTACTCTCAAATGTTTATGTTGAGCATTTTCTTAGTTTAAATATATCTCTTCTCTCCTCCCTTTGCTATTGAAATCTTACTCATCTTTGGAAATGCAACACAAAAACCAGCTCCTCAAAGAAACCTGCCCTAATACCTCAGTAGGGGTGCTTCGCTACTCTCTTGGTTGCTTTGCTGGCATCATACTTCATGGGGGGGAGCTCTATCAAAGCTCTTATTTAACTTCACATCTGTCTCCCTTGCTGCCACAGTGTCCTGTTTGTAGGTGCTTAATAACTATTGAGTAAATGCTTCTCATTCAAATTCACTTATGTGGCAGAAAAATAACAAACAACAATTTAATGCTATGGCACTGAATGGGAACTAATAGACCTGGCCTTATGTCTCTCTCCAGTTGCTTCCTAGCTATGAGTTTGGGATCTCAGATAAATCATTTCATTACATTGAACTTACTTTAAAATATAAGAATTATAAAGGATGATGTCCTCATTTGCTCCTTCTTCTAAATATAAGCTGCATTACTTTTTTTCTAATACACTTTCCTTTCTTTTACATGATTTTACTGAATACTTATTTTGAGCTAGGTTCTCAGAGCACAATTCCACTGAAACATCTTTTTAAAGGAATTATATTCATTTATGACTCCAAGGAATATTGTTCTTTGAATGAGGGGGTGTGTTATGGTAGGGGTTCAAGAATCTTTTTAGTTTTATGAGTAGAAGGTACAGCAATGATCTCCCTTAGAATCTGTGAAGTATTTCAGGAAATTATCAACCCCATATTATTTTTTTCACAGTAAGAAAAAATGTATGAATAGTGAAAAGTAAAAAACATCCCAGAAAACTATGTAATGATTCAATTCTCTTATTGTTGCCCTGACATAGGTACTTAAGATGCAACTTATATTAACAGATTCATCTCTATTATACTTCCAAAAGTTATTGTACTGAATAGCTTCTACCTGCATCAAGTTAGAATCATGAAACCAATAGCCATTAAGAAACAGATTCAATGATTTGATAGTCAATCAATATCCAAGTTATCTTTTTACTAAAATTAATCACATTTTCACCCAGTACAGATTTTGCCTATCATGTTTGCAGGTATCTAAAGAACAGTAATGACCAGATTCAGTGAGGCACAATGTGGGAGACCAGATGAGAATTGAGGCCTAACTGGCCTCCTCTATGAAGCACAAAGGAAAAGTTAATAGAGCTGAGATTAAGTTGTTTACCTGAGCATGTACTAATGGATAGTGCGAAGCAGGTGAATGTTGTGCTATTTAGTTGCTTGCACCAGTGTTTGAATGAATAAAAGCAGGATAAGGAAGATGCTCAGAGCTCCTTGCCCATTAGAAGCAAGAGTCCCCTGGCTGTCCACACGCTAAGCTAACTCTGTGTCTCTTTCATCATCATTTGCCCCTGGGGTCAGGGAAACAAACTAGCAGGACTAGGTCCCTACAAGTGGTTGTGGGTGGGGATACAGAGTGGACTGATTCCCCATGGGTGGCATCTGGGCAGGAACTTGGGATCTGTATAGACTAGTCTCCTACAGCACAACAAATCTAGCTCTCATAGTACTCTGCTAATAAGATTCAAAGTGGCATTATCTTTCTTGGGAGAAGTTTTACAAGATATATTAATCTTTAGAATCTGCACATTATTTTCCCTGGTAATTTTATTCATAGGAATTTATCTTAAGAATATCATCACAAATTTCCACGAAGACATATATATGATAGTCGTCACATTGTTTACATTAACAAAATAATTAAAACAAGTGAAATGTCATACAATGGTAAAGTGCTAATATATAGTATACTCATTCAATGTTATTTTAAGTACCTATATTAATGAACATAGGACAGAATATGCTACCACAATAAGTTAACCTTGAAATCCCAGTGCCTTACCAAAACAAAGGTATAGTTTTCCAGACCAACAGAGCATGGCAGGAGTCTCAGCTCCATATGGCCACCCAGATGCAAAGGTTGATGGAAAGTCCAAAGCAGAATGTGCACAACCACTCAGACAGAAAAAAACTAGAAGACAGAAGATGACAGAGTAGAGGCTGACAGCAAAATGCAATTTCTCTTGGACCTGAAATCAAGGACACTGGAAAATAACAAATTGTTGAAGAAAGGGGAAAAAGGTAGATCTCCAGGAATTGGGAGGATTGAGAGGGACCTGACCAGGAATACTAGAATCTGCAGAGAAGCTGGAGAAATGAAACACAGTGCAGAGAAAAGAAAAAAAAAATCAGACTGGAAAGATGACCCCAGTTCCCAGGAAGGCAGACTTGTCTTTGCTGACATAAGGTGAGCCTGGACAGGGTCTGCATCTCCAGGGAAAAGCAACAGACTGGCAGCACTAACTCCAGGAAGAGCCCACAGCTATTAGGAACTGCAAAAACCGCATGGGGTTTTACTCTGAAAATGATTCCTTCCACAAAGAAAGCTAGATGTGGAGAAGAAATCTGGTCCATCTGTGATTATATTTGAGAAGCATTAATCAGGGACCACTTGGGAAAAGGACTAACTGTGTAAGACTGAACCACAGAACAACTATGTTTCGATATTTTTAGTGTTACCGTACCATAGTGACTACGTGGAAGACAGTCACATGTGACTGTTATAGAGAGGGTAGGGGCCAGACACAAACAACCCTGAGAAGATTATACTGAAGCCGAGAAGGACATGGAGGCCTTGCTCTCTGTGGTGAGAAGCCAGGATGGTCATATGTGGCTTTTAGAGGGGGCTGGGTTTGCAGATGTTGACATTAAATCCAGCAATCTGCTAGAACCCTGGCCTCACTGCCTTTACTCTGTACAAAACTCAGTGATCTGTTTGATTTTCCCGTCTACCAACGCAATGAGGATGACACTTCAGCTTGGACCGTTTCCACAACCTGGGATATACAGCCAGAGGGGCTGCTGGAAGGAGGGCACCTCACAGGCCCTAAAACTAGGCGAAGAAAACCATGATTTGAGAAGCGAAGAGAAACACTGAAACCAGGAGCTATTGGACAGACTATAATTTTAAGGCAGACACCACTGACTGACAACATCTAGCAGGAAAGGCACAACAAGATTCAGCATTCACGCACAAAAAAAGTGGGTGTAGGAAAAAAAAGTATTCACACTGATTTCTTTACATTAACAAAATAATAAAAACAAATGAAATGTCATACATTGATAAATTGTTGATATATAGTATATTCATTCATTAGTATTTTACGTATCTGCATTACTGAATGTAGGACAAAATCCCTCGCCCACATCTGCTGAATTCAAATACTACAGACCATGGCAAGAAAATTCGTATTCAAAATCATGGAGAAATTTTTTGGATCTTTTTTTCCTTTATTTTCATTGTTTTGGGGGTTGTTCTTTTATTCTTTATCTTATTGTTTTTTCGTTTTTCTTCTTTATGTTCTTTGTAATTTTCTGTTTATCTAGTTCTATTAATTTTGTTGTACTCTGTGGTAAGGTACTTTAATCTCACTTTTCTCTCCTCCTCACTTTCCTTTTCTTCATTTTTCAATTTTTACTTCTTCCTTCTCCTATACGCCACCCCTTCCACCTTTAGTAGTATAATTATTAAACTTTATTAATCTTTAGTTAACTCTTTGTGCTATTATTATTGAACTATTTTCTGGCTATCAATGTGCTAAAGATTGTCCCTTATCTCGTAACATACTAGGCCCATATCTCTCACCATACAATAAACTAAAATAAAAATGAATCAAAGATTTAAACATTAAAACAGAAACACTTAATCTGTTGAAAGACAAAATAGATAAAACTCTAGAAGAACAGAATGCAGGTTACACAAGAAATAATACCAAGAATCAATAAATGAGATTGCATCAAATTAAAAAACCTTCACACCAAAAGAAACAACTAACAGAGCAAAGACAAAACTTACAGAATGGTTAAAAGGATTTTCCAGCTACTCCTCAGACATATATGACCTTTATATATCTTGAATATATAAAGAACTCAAAATAGTTAAACTCACAAATTTAAAGAACCAATAAAAATGGGCATCTGAAATGAATAAACACTTCTCAGATGAAGAACAAAAGGCCAATAAACACATGAAAAAAAGTTCAACCTCACTGGCTAATTGAACACAAATTAAAACAGTACTGAGATTTCATCTGACTCCAAAAAGAATAACTATCAACAAGAAATCAACCATGAGCTAGGCATTTATCTTGTTCCAAGAATTTAGCTCAGTGGCTCAAGTGCTTGCCTAGTAAGTGCAAGGTCATGAGTTTGATCCCTGTGCCAAAAAAGAAACAAACAAAAAAAAAAAAAAAGAAGAAGAAGAAGAAAGAAATCAACCAATAACAAATGCTGCCGATAAGCTTGTGGGGGAAAAGGAACACTTGTTCACTGTTCGTGAGACTGTAAACTGGTACAACCATTATGGAAATCAGTGTGGAGATTCCACAGAAAACAAAACAAAAAATTCCATTTGACACAGGTATTGCCCTTCTGGACATCTTCCCAAAAGAGTAAAAGACATCATACTCATGTTTATAGCAGCACAATTCATAGCACTTAATTCCTGAAAACAGCCTATATGTCTATTAACACATGAATAAATTAAATGTGGTATTTATATACAATGGAGTACTACTGTGCCATAAATAAGGGTAAACATGAGTCACTTATAGGAAAATACATGCACCTTGAAACCATAATTTCTTTCTTTATTCTATCTCTCTCCCTCTCTCTCTCTCTGTCTCTATTTTGGAGACACAGCCTCATTACATAGTTCAGACTGGCCTTGAACTTACTATGTACAATGTGCTTAAAAGTGTACCCAGATTTAGTACAATTGTCTAATGTGTTCTATATGTTTTGTATTATTTATCTTGCTGTTAACTTGTATGTATAATTAACATTATAAGGACTAATAAGGTAAATAAATTAATCTGATGCTGGCAAAATCAGAGGTGAACAAGAAAGTGGAGAAAAGCATTGAGATGTGTTATGTATATGTACCTATTCTTCATAATTAATACAGTCATAATGTACTGAGTAAATGTGCATATAATTTTTACAAAAAACTTTAGCCTTCCCCCACCCTGGAAAAAGTAAATGTCAAAGCAGAAATTAATGAAATTGAAAAAAAATGCAAATAATCAATTAAGGAAAGACCTAGGTCATTGAAAGAATAAACAATATAGACAAACCCTTAACCAATGTCACTAAAAAAAGAAAAAATACCCAAATCAATGAAATTAGAAATGAAAAAGTTGAAATCACAATGCACACTACAAAAATTCAGAAGATTATTAGTAAGTGTTTTTTTTTTTTTTTTTTGCGGTACCGGGGATTGAACTCACAACCTCGCGCCTGCCAGGGCAGGCGCTTAAGCCACTGAGCCAAACTCCCAGTCCTGGTTTTTTGAGGCAGGGTCGCACTATGTAGCACAGGCCGGCCTTGTGCTCGCATTGTAGTCCAAGCCAGCCTTGAACTCACAACGCTCCGCCTACCTCAGCCTCCCGAGTGCTGGGAGTAAAGGCGTGTGCCACCATGCCCGGTTAGTAACTGTTTTTGAAAAACTATAGTCCAGTAAAATAGAGAATTCAGAAGAAGCAGACACTTAAATGCATATCAAATACCAAAACAGAACCAAAAATATATAAAAACACTCAAAGCCCAGTAACAGTCATGAAATAGAAGCAATACTAAAAATAAAACTTACTAAGTTAAACCCAAGACCCAATGAATACGCTGTTGAATTCATTAAGAACTTCATGAAAAATAAAACACCAGTACTCCTAAAACTTTTTAATGGAATAGAAAGGGAAAGACTATTCCTAAAGTCATTCCTGGAAGCAAGCAATGCTCTTATTTCAACATCAGAGTAGGATCCAAATCAAAAAGAGAACTACAGGCCAACATTCTTAATAAACATAGATGCAAAAATCAACAGGACACTGGAAAGCAGAATACAACAAATCTTGAAAAAGATGATACATCACCACCAAGTCAGCTTCATCCCAGGGATGCAAGTTTGACTCAATATATGCAAATCAATCAATCCAACATATGCAATAAACAAAAGCAAGGACAAAACTCTTGGGTTCATCTCAATAAACACAGAAAAAGCCTTTTATGAAGTCTAACATGCATTCATGATAAAGATGCTGAAGAAAGTAGATGTAGATCTTTTTCTCAATTTGATGAAAACAATCCATGACAAGCAAATGGCCAGCATCATACTAAGTGGAGTGAAGCTGAAAGTGCTCTCTCAAAAATCAGGAACAAGAGAAGCGTGTCTGCTATCATGACTCCTGTTCAGTATATTTCTCAAAATATTGGCCACAACAATTAGAAAACAGAAAGAAATAAAAGGGATATGGCTAGGAAAGGAAGAAGTTAAATTTTCATTATTTATAGATGACATGATTCTCTACATAGAAGACCCCAGAAAGTCCACAAAAGACTCCCAAAATTAATAACTGAATCCAGTAGCATAGCAAAATAAAAAGCCAACACTCAATCTAGATGTGGTGGTGCACGCCTGTAGTCCTAGCACTCTAGGGGCTGAGCCAGGAATATTGTCAAGAGTTCAAGGCCAGCCTAGGCTACATAGTGAGTGCAAAGCCAGCCTGAACTACATAGCAAGACCCTGTCTCAAAAAAAAGTCACCATTCAAAAATTACTAGTGTTGGGCCAGGGATATAGCTCAGCAGCACGTCACCTGCCTGGGAAGTGCAAGGTCATGAGTTTGATGCTCAGTACCAAAAATAAGTAAATAAATAAATAAATAAATAAATTTGGGGCTGGAGATATAGCTCAGAGGCACAAGCACATGCTTGGCAAACACGAGGTCATGAGTTCAATCCCAAGTACCAAAACTAAATAAATAAATAAATATCAGTAGTGTTCCTCTACATCAATAATAAACTCACTGATAGAGAAATTAGCAAAACAATACATTTCCCAATAGTACAAAAAATGAAATACTTAGGAATTAACCTGACCAAGAAAGTGAAAGACCTCTACAAGGAAAACTATAGTACTTTGAAAAAGAAAATTAAGGAGGACATCAGAAAATTGGAAGATATTCCCTGTTCTTGGGTAGGCAGAACCAATATAGCCAAAATGACCATACTTCCAAGTGATATACAGAATTAATGCAATCTCAATTACCCAGCAGCATGCCTCACAGAACTAGGGAAAACAATACTAAAATTCATATGGCATCAGGTGATTACCAGACTAGCAAAAGCAATCTGGGGAAAGAAGAACAAAGCAAGAGGCATCACAATTCCAGATTCCAAGTTATACTACAAAGCTACTATGATAAAAACAGCATAGTATTGCCAGAAAAACAGACATGTGGATCAGTGGAACATAACAGATGATGCAGAAACAATGACAGGTGCATTCAGTCATCTGATTTTGACAAAGGTGACAAATACATACATTAGAGGAATTTTTATTTGGCTTTGCACATTCAATTAAAATATCTTTTGGTCTTTATTGGTACCTAACTTATTAAAGTCATTGTGCTAAGTTCTGAGGATGTAGATGATACTCAGGATGAACAAGATTCTCTTTATCCTCTTTAACTAATGGCAATGGGATAACTGACTATACACATGAAGAAGATTGAATCTAGACTGTATCTCTCAGGATATATCTAACTGAAAGCAAAATGGACCAATGATCTCATTTTTATTTTTGTTTCTGTTTTTTGAGACAGGATTTAGACTGGCAGTTCAGGTTGTCCTTGAACTAGCTACATATCCCCTGCTAGCCTCGAACTTGTAATGATTCTCTTGCCTCAGCTTCTTGAATGCTGAGATTACAAGCATAAGCCACCACACTTGGACAAAGATCTAAATATTAAAGCAGAGCACAACTTCAACTGCACAAGGAAAAACATCAAGAATCAAAGCTTTTGTAGAGCAAAGGAAACCACCAACAGAGTGAAAAGACAACTCTCAGAATGGAAAAAAAATATTACCAGCTATTCCTCAGACAAAGGACTCATAGCTAGAATATATAAAATTTCAAAACAAAAATTAAACCCCCAGATTCAAAGACCAAATCAAGAAATGGACATATGAAAACACTTCTCAGATGAAGTACAGATGATCAATAAATACATCAAAATGTTCAACATTTCTGGCCATTAGAGAAATGCAAATTAAAACAACACTGAGATTCCATCTTACTCCAGAAAGAATAGCTGTCATCATGAAAGCAAATAATAACAAATGCTAGCAAGGCTGTGAGATGGGGGAAAGGTACCCTCCTACATTCTCCGTGGGGTTGTAAACTTGTACGACCAGTTTTCAAATCAGTATATAAATTCCCCCAACAAACTAAAAATAGAAATTCTATTCAACCCAGCTATTTCTCTTCTAGGAATCTTCCCAAAAGAATTAAAGACATCGTATTACAGTGATAAATGTATACCCATCTTTGTAGCAGCACAACACATAATAGTTAAATCTTGGAAGCAGCCTTTATGTCCATCGACAGATGAATGGATAAGGAAAACATAGCATCTATACACACTGGATTACTGCTCTGATATAAAGCAGGATAAATTTGAGTTACGTATAGGAAAATGGATGCTACTTGAGACCATAAGGTTAACTAAGTCAGATACACAAGTTTAAATATTGCATAGTTTCTCTTGTGTGAGAAACTGAAAGTATAAATGAAGATCAAAAGGAAAGGGAGATAATAGGAAATACGGAGACAGAACTTTTGCAAAAGGAAAGGTGACAAAAAATGAGGGAGAGTGGAGGGAGGAGAGGCAAAGAGGATGATAAAAGAATTATGAGGTGTTTTGTATATTTACCAACTCCCCACTAGGAATGTAATCATCATGCACTGCAAACATGTACTGATAGAAGTCTTAAAATAAAAAAGGATACTAAAAAAACTAAACAAATTCACGCAGACACCTGCCAGCTCTTGATACATCAGCTGATATATGACTCTATCCCTTTATGCCTTTATCTTTTGGCAAGAGTTAACCATGAAGCTCTTCCTAACTGGAAAAATGCAGAGGGTAAAATGAAGCATTTGGTGAGTCCAGTATGTCTAAAACAAAATTGGTAAGCCCTGTATCTCTATCACAGATTTTTAAAAAAACATACTTCATAATTATAACATTGGAAAATAATCATGATTTGTAAGTGAAAAAGCAAGCTGAAATGGTGTATTGAATACAATTTAGATAAAATAAAAATATGCCTTTTAGTCAATGTATTTTGAAAATATTCTTCAATTAAATGGTTAACTTCATAATAAAATTGTTTTCAAATAAATTTTATTTGGCTTTGAACATTCATTTCAAATAGCTTTTCGTCTTTATTGGTACCTAGCTTATTAAAACCACTGTGCTAAGCTCTGAGGATGTAGAAGATACGCAGGATGAACAAGATACTCTTTATCCTCAAGGAATTCACAGTTAAATGGGATAGAAAAACAGATAAACTCAGTTGCAAGACTACATGTGTACTGTAATGTGGTAGACGGGCATATAGAGTACTAAGGAAGAGCAAAGGTAAGAAGATAAAGAGAAAGAGCAATGGAGAGTACTAAGAATGAGATACACATTCTGAACCATCAAGGAGGCTCGAAAGCTTGCAACATAAAAAGGCACCAAAAATTTCTTGCCTTGGTTTCGAAACCTGAACTACATTCCTGTGCCATATTGCTTTACCCCAGCCTGATAAGATATCAGAAGCCCCATCTCCACAAGGAACTGGCGACTGTAATAGTTCTGTGTCCTAAAGCTACTATCTAAAATACTGAGGTTAGAGTCACAGTAACTATGTGTTTACCATTATGTGATCTTTACCATATATCCCACATTACATTCCTAGTCTCTAATGATACATACTTCTTCAATGGAAAAATTTAAACCACAATATACAAGGCACAGACTCTTAGAAAGCTGTGATCCCCCTCTCTCAGTCTTCACACAACAGATCACTGACTTGGTTGCTGTGCCCCAATGTCCCACTCTCCCGCTGCTATCAAAGTAAACATAACACTCTAACTCACCAGACTATAAGAATCTCCTTTGCCTGCACAACTTTTCCCTAATCACCTCCACAAAATGCATATGCCTCAGTATCAGCCCCAAGAGAACTCACAGAATTTCATGTGTCCTCTTTGGGAACAGTGACAAGGACCAGTGGCTGCCTTTGGGCATGATGGGTAGATAATGACAATTCATTTGGAAGATCCCATCGGGTAAAGTCTCAGTGCGTTCTTGAGTCAAAGTTATTTGGTTACGCCATTCTTCTCAGTTATTTCTTACTGGGCCACAGTATGTCTTCCTACCAGTGTTCCATTAATGCCTGTCATCTTTAATAAGCATATTTATAACCATTTCCTTGTGAGGACTCGCTAAAATGGCGTGAGAATGATTTTTGAACACAGATTGTGTTCACAAAGGTTGTACAATCATTTGCATCCATAAAACTTATCTTTAGATTGTTCATTTCAGAGAAAAACATTTTGTGCTTAGCACAATAAGGGATTACTCTATGACTCCTCAGTATTTCTGATGGTTTATGATGCAAACTAAAAAATGTCCCAACATGCCACTCAGCATTTCAAGATAGATAGCATCACTGGAAAAATGTTGCCAACTTAATAAAATGCATACAAAAAATTAGTCCAGGCAGCTTTTGTGAAAAATTGCAAAAAGAGAAACGCAGCTGGATTAATAGGGACTGATTATGCGTGTCTTTTCCTATGTTGAAAACAGTGCACATATCATGAGAAAACAACCCTGCTACTCCAACCACTGAGCTGAGAAGTTAGTATTTCAAAAATATTTACTGAAGAATGGCACACAGAACCTGTTTACATTATATGAATGGTGGAGCAGTAAATATTGCAAGACTTAAAAAGTACACAAAATGTATGTGAATGTAGAGCAGCTATCCACTAGGTACTGGGAATGAAAATTCATGAGTTATAATTCTGTACAGTAACACAGAACATCAGGTTTCAACTTTTAAAAGACAATTTGCTCATAGAATTTTATGGATTAAAAGCAAAGCTAATATTTTATGCAGTTTAGGTTTATACTTTTAAAGGCATTTTTTTAGTCTGAAGAATATGCTTCAGGTTATTTTTAATCTTTCTTTTAACATTACCAAATTGAACTTCAAGTCAGAGGGCTACAAACTCAGGCCACAGGCCAAAGCCAGTTGACCTGCTTTTATCAATGAAATCTTAGTGAAATATAGCCATACTCACTCACTCACTTATGAATTTCCTATGTTTTTTTTGCCTTCATATTCCAATGGCAGATTTGTGTACTTATGTCTGAGTCCATATAGCCCATAAAGCCAAATATATACATATACTTTTTGTCTCTTTACATAAAAAAGTTTCCCAATTGATTCATACTCTAGAACTGCACTGTATATTGCTATGTATTTAAATTAATTGGATAACTACCATTAAAAATTCAGTTCTTGGCCAGGCATGGTGACACATGCCTATAATCCCAGCACTAGAGAGGCTGAGGCAGGAGGATTGCTGCAAGTTTGAGGTCAGCTGTGGCTAAAAGGTGAGTTCAAGGCCAGCCTGAACTGCATTCTGAAACTGTCTCGAAAAGATAAAAAAAAAATCGAGTTCTTTAATCACCCTAGCCACATTTCAAGTGCTCAATACTCACATAGCTCGTGTGTGGCTAGTGGCTATCATATTGGGCAGTGCACATTGTAGAACATTTCTTTCATTGCAGCAAGAAAGCCTTACACAGCAAGAGAACCTTGCTACTCAAAGTGTGGTCCATGTACCAGCAGCACTGCCATTACTGGAGAGTTTGTTAGAGATGCACAATGTGGGCCCTTAATAAATCGGAGCCTACAGTTTAACCTCCTCTCATGATTCCTATACATGTAAATGTTAGAAAAGCCAATTCTGGGTGATGAGAAAGGGGGAAATAGATGTGGAATAAATGATTGAGTAATGAGGGGAAAGTGTCATCCCCAGGGGGAATGAAAAACTGAAAAGTTCCCTACAATGGAGACTCCATTAGTTGATAGCAGATCCTTCCCTGAGAACCTCCTGGCAAATTCCTTTAGATTTCGTATTGTTGCCACTGTTATTATCACTATTATTAAGGTTCCTGCTGGTGCCTTGGCTTGAGGACAGCTACACAAAATGAATGCCTGGGGAGCCTTGAGCCTCAGGAAGAGATGGCAATCTCGACTTCGCTGTGCTGCTGAACTGTCTTCATGTATGCGGGCAGAAGGCAGATCCGGGAGCTATTTCTTGGTGATGGCTTCAACTTCAGGCTCAAATTCTTTTTTTTCTTCTCCAACCTCATGAAGATCAATTGATCTGTAAAATAAAGTAATGGAAATGGCTCCTGCTTTGGGAGTTTACATTCATTTATTTGACTTTTTATTGTTGTTTTTGTTTTGCTCTGGGTTGAAAACATTGGAAAACTATGAAGGCAATGAGAAATGCCTTCATATCATCCTATCTGAAAAAAAGGGAGCTTATTCAGGCTTCCTCTGTCCATGAGCTTAGACTTCGACATAGGAGTTAGGAGGGAACAGATGTTGGTCAGCTATGAAGAAGGCCCGCTCATCTGTTAGGATTTAGATCTCAAATGTCCCCCAGAAGTCTCGTGTGTGTAGAGTGTGACTCGACCATGGGGGTACTACACTCATCAGTGGGTTTGTCCATTGATGAGTTCAGTAGCTGAAGATGTTGTTAGGACATGGGGCCTGGTTGGGGGGAGATCACTAGGGTGTGACCCGGAAGGGCATATTTTTGTCTCTGGTTCCTCCCTTATCCTTGCTTCCTGGCTGCAATGGGGTGATCAGCGTTCCTCCACCGAGTGTTTCTACCATGCTGTTTCATGTCCTGGATCCACCCAACTCTGAACTGAAACTCTGAGCCAAAATAAGCTTTCGCTTGTTTAAACTGTGGGGGATGTTGGAAATCCTGTCCCATCCAGAAGGAACTGACTGATATACTATCGTAGGTGAAGGCTGGAGGAAATGTCACCCCTACGAGTGTGCTAGTAGAGGGCTCCTTTAGAGCAGTGATTTTTCAATCAAATGGACAAAGCAGAATCATCCAAAGTGGGAAGGAGGGTGGGTTAGAGGGAAGTTTATGTAGCTTGAAAAGAAATTTAAGAAATGAATTTCACATAGATATTGAAATTTTAAAAATCATAATCAAAGACACCACATACTTTATTGTTATTAAAACACGGTGTATATTAAAAGGATTTTGTGAGTCTCCTTTAGGTAGAGGTGGAAATAGCTTCACAGGGTGGTCTTGCAACCCTGGTGAATTTGCTGTGGTCTGAAATCTCAGAAGCTGAAGGAATCATGTATGATGCAGAGATAAATTTACTCACTGCTCAGAAGTGCACTAATGTTAATTGAGCTCACAGAATAATGTATAAAACCCAAATGCTAATTTATAAATGCACAATGAAAAACATACATCACAGGAATCAAAGAGTTGGCACAACTAGTTTATTTTCTTCCTACAGGAACTTTTATATGGCAATTGAAAGTATAATCTGAATGCCAATTCCTTGTACTGCTGCCACAGGACCTTTATCTTTTTAAGGGCAGTATATTCTTCCTCTCCCAAGGCAAGCATGTGTTTGAATCCAAATTATAATCAATTGATTACTGTGTAAAATTTTATGGATTCAACTAAAACTAATTTTTTGCATAGTTTTTGCAGTAGGGATTATTTGCTAAAAACCTAGTAATACTTGCTTCTGTGATTCCTCTTAATCATTTCTTTTTTCATTTTAAAACAAAACAAAAAAGACTAAGCACAATAGTACAGAATTTCAAATCAACTAATAGGAGATTAAGAATTGTTGCTATATTGTGTATTCTTATCTTCATATTAGTTGCTCAAATTACAAGATATCTATTCATTTTTTCATTGCTTATTCATTCGTTATATACTATCTGCTCTGTATCTTGTGCTGGACTCTAATAGTCTAATAGACATAGTGGCAGTGAATAAAACAGGCAAACAATATTTTTAAGTTTTTAAAAATTGTATTGGTACATTCTGCAGTACCAGTTGTGATAACATTTCATCATGGGGAGTTGGAGTATGTACAGAACACATTTGAATTCATTTTACTTCCTCTTTACTGCTCTTACCCCTTCCTTCCATCTCTTAGTCCCCTTCCCATTTGCGAAAGATCTATCTCCCTAAACAGGCAAATAAGTCTACACCCTTCTCCGGGTGCTTATTATTTTCAATACAAAATAACAAAGCGGGACATTGAGTTCAGAGAAAGGACAAGGATTGGAGAACAGAGGGTGAAGATTAAAATCTGAAAATGGGTGATCAAAGCGGGCCTCAAAGGCATACTTCCCACACACAAGTTCCTTAGCTAACCACAACCTTCCCTGTCCTGAAAGATGTTTTCTTTAGAAGTATTCTGTGAGTGAAGTCCCGAAGCCTATAAGCTACCCTATCTCTTTAAGGCAATGATTCTTAACCATGATAGCAAGAGTGAATCTCTTATGGAGCCTTGAATAAACCTTCCCCCTCCCCTGGCCCAATTAAATAACCCTCTCTGGTAGTGGGCCTGGAGCGGCAGTGTTTTTAAGAAGCTCTCCAGGTGATTCTAATACACAGCTGGGCTTAAGAGTCTCCCCACCACGTTCAGGTGACTTTGCTTTAATCCAGTATCTATTGAGCTTAGCGTATAATTCTTCAAGGGCAACTTTATTTCCTATCTTGGGGGTAACATATTTTGGTCCTCCAAATCTTCTGTAGGAAAACAAAGTATATTCTTTTTAAACTGATATGCAAAGGGAAAATAGTTTTAATGGGCACAATTCAATATCCCTTATTTCTAAAACAGGATCAGGAAATAAACAACAATTCGAATTGAAAATAAATTTGTAAAATACAAGAATGAAAACTGTTTCCAAGACCAGGATTTCTGCTTCCTGGTAGATTTCTCCTTACCCATAACAAAGCTCCCACTGTTGCCCAGTGGGCTCCTCAGTATTAAAGGTTGCCCCTCTTTACCCCTTGGAGAACAGAAGATCAAGTTAGTAATCTAGCTGCAGTCACATTTAGTTATTGATTTGTTTCAGCTCCGAGACAGGTGTGCTGAAAATTATAGCACTTGGTTGCTGGGTATTGAGGCAATTTCCACATATCTCCTCCAAGGGAGGTTGTTTACAGGAAATTCAAAATTGTAGTGTGCACCACTCATGGCTAATTAGGTAATTAATACAGAATAGGCCAGATCTGTATAATAGAATTACAATGCGAGAGGACAGTGTAACCCAGTGCTTCTTCAGCTAGGAGATTTAGCTATTACAGGTACAAAAACAATGGGAAATGGGCTTGTCACACCACCTGGCCAATCTGAAAATTGTCAGCAGTGGTTTCTGATAGGAAACCCCAAATGTGCTTTACCCCAAAGAAAACACCCATCAAGATTTGCTCTTCCATGAGTTGAAATCTGGTACCTGTCTCACTTTCTCTTGAGATATAGATGCATTTCATAGGAAAGGAAACCTCTCCTTCAGGGTAACCACAGAAAGCCTTTGGCCTGTAGGAGTTTTGCTGAGAACATAAGTCCTCTCCCCGGGCAGGTTCAACAGCAGCAGAGAGGAAAGAATGGACACGTCAGTACAACCACTGCACTGCAAGGCTCTTTTGGCCTATGGCTCATTTCTTTTCATTCATGTATTTCTTCACTTGAGAGAAACTTTTGCTCCAAAATGTAGAGGGAAAAAAATGAACTGATTTAGCAGCAGGATGCGTGTCAGGAAAGCATTGCCTTCTGTGGGTGGTACTGAAATAGATGCTACTCTCTCAAACTGGGGAAGATGCCCTCTGAAATTCCCAGCATTCCTCACTCTGTTCTCTGCCCTTGAGTCATTTGGAGAAAAGGAAAAAAGATGGTAGAGGAATCATGTTTTAAGTGCCCACAGTGTGCCAGACAGTTGATCTATACTGATGTAATCTGTGGTGGGCTAAATGTCCCCCAAATTCATGTACAGCCAGACCCTCCAAATGTGGCTTTACTTAGAAGTAGGATCTTTGCAGGTGTAGTTAGTTAAGGATCTTAGCCCATGTGTCACTGGATTTAGAGGGATCTCTAAATCCAACAACTGGTGTCCTTTTAAGAGGAGGAGAGGCCACACAGGGACACAGAGAGTCTGGTCACTTGGAGACGGAGACAGAAGTTGAAGAAATGTGGGCACAGCTGAAGAACACCTGATGCCAACAGAACCTGAAGAGGCTAAGGATGGTTCTCTTCTAGAGCCTTCAAGGGGAGAACAGTCCCATAACTTTTGATGTCAAACTTCTCTAACTTCCAGAGCTGTAAGAGAATCCATTTCTGCTGTTTTAAGTGATCAGTTCCGTGGTAATTTGTTAGGACAGCACTAGGAAATGAGTACACTGTCCATTCTGAAGGAAATTCATGAAGAAAACATCCTCATCCTCTCTTTACAGGTGAGGAAACTGAGGGCTACTCTGCAGAAGAAAACAGAATTTTCAACCCATACCTCTCTGACCCCAATAACTGTTT
Source organism: Dasyprocta punctata (assembly GCA_004363535.1). Classification (NCBI taxonomy): domain Eukaryota; kingdom Metazoa; phylum Chordata; class Mammalia; order Rodentia; family Dasyproctidae; genus Dasyprocta; species Dasyprocta punctata. Next base: position 112,832 of record RJWM01001032.1, read on the forward strand.
CCTGTCCAGTAACCCACACACCACTGCTTGTCTAGCAGGGGAAAGTCCTCATCAGCTGTCTGCTGAGCTTGAGCTTTATAAATCTTCATGTGTATGTCAATCACCAGGGGCTTCTATTAAAACGCAGCTGCTGAGTCCTAGGTCTGATTGCCTGGAAGGCTGTGGACATTCTGTGTTGCTAACATGATCCCAAGTGACTCGAGCTGCTGGTGCATGGGCTGACTGTGCTTTGGGTAGCAAGGAATAAATCAGTGGTCAGAAAAGCGGCCCTGCAAGGGGCAACACAGTGAGTAGTTTCGGCCCGCGGGTCCTATGGTCTCTATCTGTATGAATGTTTGAAAGCCGCGGTTCAACTCTGCCATTTTAGTGTGAAAATCACCACAGACAATATAAAAGTGGGCATGGCTGAGTTTCTACAAGAAAATTATTTTACGACACTAAAGTTTGAATTTCATATCATTCTTGTGCACCAAGAAATATTATTCATTTGGCATATTAACTTAATTTTTTAAAAACAAAGCCTACAGAAATCGGTAGCAGGCTAGATTTGACCCACAGGTCATAGTTTCCTCATCCCCTTATTTCAAGTATTCAGATCTGATTGTCTGTTGAATGATATGTAAGAGATGAGGTTGTTTTGCTTCATTTGTTTTGAGACAGGGTCATGCTATGTATTTCAGGCTGGCTTTGAACTCACTATGTTGCCTAGACTGGCTTCAAACTCGTGATGATCCTCCTGTCTCAGCCTCCTGAGTGCGGGATTATAAGCATGTGCCAACACACCAGCAACGTTGTTTTTCTTTAAAGGTGCCATATTTGAGAACTATTCAAGAAGAAAGGAAAAAGCATCAATTGGAAATTAAAGGATCTAGGTTTCAAATCCTACCCCTTGCTTCTTAATAGCAAATTCCTTCACTGAATTGCCTCCCTTTGGCATTTCCTCACTGGGAGTGATCATAAAATCGACTCCCTGACTTACCTTCCTGGCTTGTTTGCAGGTTAAATAAATGGTGAAAGATATTCCTCAATTCTGTTCTTCCTGATCCTCCTGTCCCCTTTTTTTCTTCACTTTAATTTACTCCCTCCAGATAAAGAAGTTGAGATGAGCACATTAATTTAAGTGGATGTATGTTAACACCAATTTTAGCTGGCCTTCATGTCATAAAACTGAAAACACTGGAGATGGAAATACACATGCCTGCAACAAACCCCAGTGCCAAATAGTCACTGAGGAGGAACAGGGGATGGAGACTGTTTAGCAGAGGAAGAAGGAACAGTGAGGTAAAGTGGACAAACACATGCGATGTGAACAGAGGGTTTAAGGAAAAGAAGCCAGCCAGGAACGGGGATTGAGGCTGAAGATTTAATCCCTTTGTTAATCGCCACGTGAACCCATGTCATTGCGGAGATGATCCTGGGCAGAAACCATTCTGTGTGAAGCATAGATACTAGAACCCAACAATCCCACTCCAAAGCCATCTCTTACAGCTCAAAGGGCTTAACTGGAAACAACAGTTGGTCCCCTGTGAATTAACCTCCATTGAAATCCTTCTCCACTGGTAAGCCACTAAAATGACCCAGGAGAAAACCTTGTCAATATGCATTTGATTCACATTTATTAAGTGCTCAGAGATAACCTCTAATTTGGAATTTGACCTTTTACTTTGCTTTTTGGAAGAAAAAAGACATTTCGGCAGGATCAAAGAAAAAACATCCCATCCTCAGGTTGCTACTGCAGGTAACATAGGTTGATTCTGAGGAAAATGTGGACTTGCTATTCCTGCCGCATGCTTTCCATTAAGCAAACATTGCTGGCACACTTACCACCCATCAGGCACTGCCCGGGGCCCCACACGCAGGGATGGGTTCAAAGAGAGAAGGGCATGGCTCCTACAGTTGCCCAAGGAGTTTATAGTCTAGACCGAGAGACAGGCATGCCAAGAAATAACTGCAACCTAACAGGGGACTCGAACTATGAAAACAGAGACGTGATCAAGGTTCAGCAGCAAGGGTGGCAAAGAAGTGATTCATTCTATCTGGGGCCAAAAGAACAGAAGTGACTGAATGGAACCTGGACAGGGAACACCCAAGTAAGTTTTTTTTTTTTAAATAACAACAACAATGACAATAATTGCTACATTAAGAATACTTATTGTATCTATGAATTGGTCTCATTTAATCATTACAAAATCTCATTCTTATTTTTGCCTAAAAGTTAGAGCTGGGATTGTGAAACACCAGTCATCTTCTGCCAGTGACCTAGCCTAAGGGTAAATAAGTTCAAGAAGTATGAATCAGCCCCATGGCATATGTACACTGAAGCCCTTGAAACTGGCCGGTAGAGAACAGCAGAGAAAGGTAGAGGATGAAAATTCATGGAGCAAAGATAAAGAGACAGGGTGGGTGACCAAGAGAAAAGGAGAAAGACTGCCTGCTTGGATGTGTATTGACAGAGTTTCCTCCCAAATTGGCATAGTTTGGGCTCCAGCAGTCCGTGGATGCTACTCATGTTTGTCTGCAGGAGAACCTCATTGGCTCAGCAGAGGTCTATTTTCAACTCGGTCCCCTTCCTCACAATTTGTTGGGCCAGGGTTGGTTGTGTGACCCACCGTACAGCAGCAAGCTTCTACTTTGGAGGTGCCAATCGGAGAAAGCCAATTTGAAAAGTGAACTAGAAATGGGGCAGAAACCCAGAAAGAAGCAGCATTCAAGTGACAGTAGTTAATTTGATCTCCTGAGGGTTTATCAGTTACTTGGTCCTCTAAACTTGGACTCCAAAAGATGCCTCAGTATCTCACTAATCAGTGTGAAGATTCCTCAAAACACTGAAACAGGAGTTCCTTGTGACTTAGCTGTACCTCTTGTAGACATTTTCCCCAAAGAGTTAATGACATCACACTATTGGGTTACATGCATGTCCATGTTAGGCACAATTTGTAATACCTATGCATACCCGTAGAAGCACAACTCATAATAGCTACATCTGGGAGGTAGTCTCTATGTCCATCAACAGGTGCCTGGATAAAGAAAATATGGCATATATGTGTGCTGGAGTGTGACTTGGTCATAAAGAAGGATAAATTTAAGTCATTTGTAGGAAAATGAATGGATCTTCAGACCATAGCGCTAAGTGAAATAAGTCAGATAAGTGTTAAGTATTGCATGGTTTTTCTAATATGAGAAAGCCAAATCATATAAATAATTTAAAGAGCAAAACAAAAGAAAGATGGTCGAAAATAAGGAGGTAGACGCTATGGACATAGGAAGGGAATCTAGGGAGTAATAGAGAAGAAAGGGTGGGGGAAGTAAACATAACCAAGATGGAATATGTGTATGTACTAATCCCACAAGATCAATGTAATTATTATGTATATACTAATTTTAAAAAGACGCTAAAAGATCCCATTTCTTTTGTTTTATTTATTCATTTATTTTTTTGCTTGTGGTATATAAAGTGCAAGTTTCAGTTAATTCTATCCCTGCCCCCCCCAAAAAAATCTTACTTGAAGCACAAGGAATGTAGGCAGTGATTTATCAAGAGGATGACTTTTCAGTATACCAGCATGACCCAGAGTGACTTTGCAAAAATGAGCAGACAATAAAATTATTTCTCAGAATATTAAAATATTACAGAATAAGAATGTAAGTGCTTTGGGTAATATAATTTAACATTTCTGTCTCTGTATTATGTTCCCTATTCTTAGATCCTCTATTATAGGTCTGTCAGATTTAATGTTTAGAATTTTAATGATTAAGAGAGATTGAGGTAAGATGCAATCCTGTATTACATACTTCTTTGTGTGTAAAACTCTACTGAACAGGAGAAATTCAAACAAGTAAAGGAGCTCTTTTTGCATATTGTTGCCCAACAAGGAAAAAATACCCACTCAGTTGCTACTTGATAAAAGCTTCCCCAGATAATCAAGGGATTTTCACGTGTGGTCAGTTTCTCCAAGAATCCCTCATTGTCTTGTTCATAAAATGGACAACAGAGACAGAAGAGTTCTGCGATTAGATCTGAAATTCATATCAAGGCATGAGAAAGTATATCCAATCTGCTGAGAACTGGGGCCCTTTATTCATCTTTATTCTGCTTACCTTATTGGACAATTTTGAGGATCAGATGAGCTTGGAAAGGAAAGTACTTTGTCATCTCAACACCACGTAAATGTGAGGAATTAGGAAAAAAGGGGGAAAAAAACGGATACCTGCTGGTTTATATGTCATCTCATTTACCCTGCAGGACAACCTTCAGCTAGGTATTATTTTCACCCTTCATTTCACAAATGAGGATGGAGGCTCATTGAGGTTTTTCAATTATAATAGGAAAGCAGCTTTTCTATACTAAAATGGTCTTTTCTATGACTCAATATTCAAATTAGTTTATCATCATATTTCAAAAGCAGCTACAAAGCCCTTGAATATATGATTCAATAAGTTGCAAATATTCTCCGTGATTAAATTAGCTGATAAGGATTCATACTACTTTGCTGCATCCAACAATCTTTTTCCTGTTACCGTACTCCAGTCATAAGCTTGATTCCAAATAACCCATTTGGATGTACTTTTTCACTTCACTAGGAGGGCAAATAATGGGACAGCATTTTGGTTTTTAAAGAGGACAGAGGAAGAGAGTGTCACCTGCTAGTACATTCACCTACAGATAAGCCCCACACCAGTCAACTTTGCCATCCGGGCTAGCTGTACTGTGTTAGCCAAGCTGTGATAGCACAAAACATGCCCAGCAGAGGCTGTCGGTGGGGACTGAAATCCAGCCATTTATCTATTCTTTTAGCCAGGCACAAGGATGTGGAGCTATTTCTTCCCTGAGGGAATATTTCTTTGTCCATCTGCCCAAGGGCTCTCACCAAGACCTGTGCCTCTGGGGCTGCATAAGCCCAGGAGGGGTGGTCTTTACTGATTCACAAAACGCACTGTATCAGCTAGTGGCTCTGCTCTCCTTCCAAAGGCACATCATAATACTGGGGATAAAGCAGGTCTTGAGTAGGGACAAAACTATTTGCTTCAATTCCCTACTTTTTCTGTGTCCCCATAATAAAACACTGGCCTTAGGGATGCATATTTGGCAAATTTGTGTTATAAGTGCCTTCTATTTGCCTCCAGGAAACTCATAGGAAACCAAACAGCAAAGACAAAGATAGTCCTTTCCTTCTGGCATCTCACAAAGGGTTAATCAACCCAGACCTGGATCAGAGGGCACAGGTGCTGTGGGAAATATCCTGCCTTCTATGTGCAAGGCTCTGTGAGAAAAATCTCTACCTGGACCATACAGCACAACATAAAACTCTGAACCTGGTCTTTCATTGGCAGTCTTGGTTCTGGTGTGGAAAGACAGAAACAAATCTTGGAGAAGCAGAGGCAGAATTCTAGACCCAGATTCTCTTGAAGGAACACCAAGAGCACCAGTTCCCAGCATGGACTTGCTCTTTCATGGCCAGTTCCTATCTGGCTTAACAAGGCCTTAAATGAACATTTGCTAATGACTGACTTAAATATAATAAATAAAGCTCATTCCCACGTATGTGTGTTCTGTACTCTATATGAGAGACGAGGTATAAATAGAGTACAAGGCGTTGTACATAACTGCAGGACAACCACGGCACAGAATGCTTAGTGATGGATGCTCAGAAGGATTTAACAGAGCAGTCTCAGGCCTACTGTACTGAAAAAGGCCTACTTCAGAACTGGCTATGGGCTGGACTCTTTGTCCTTGAAAAGAGGGGCTCACTATGCCTAAACTGTTTGTGCAAACAATATGAGTTATGCTAAACATTGGCTGGTTCATGGTAGGCAAAGAGTGCCTGCATGACCATACCCAGTAGAAATCTTGACCACTGAGTCACTAAAGAGTCACCCTGGTAGATAACACTTCACTTGTGTTGTCACAGGTCCATGCTGCAGGAATTAAATGTTTCCCGTATGACTCCACTGGGGAAAGAATCTCGCGTTGAGTTTCCCCCATGTGACTTTCTCCTGTTGTTTTTCCTTTTCTATCTTTTCACTTCAATAAATTATGATATAAATACGACTCTGTGCTGAGTCTTGTGAATCTTCCTAGGAAGTCATCGGACCTCTGGTGGGCTTTGGGACCTTTAACACAGTGTTATGTGAGCAACAGGAAGCAAGCAAGCAAAAAAGATAATATCTGCTGACCGAAATAGCCACCTGCTCAAATAAAAATATCTCTGAATCACTGAATATTTGGTAACTTCTATCCTGTTTTTTCTCAAAGGTTTTGAGACAGTTTACAAAAACAATATGCATAATAATACAGTATGATCCCATTATATAAAAATATGCATATGGACATCATGAAAAAGACTGGAAAGAATGCAAGGAAACATTAACAGTTGTTGTCTCCAGACGAAGTGACAGAATTCTAATGTTTCATTTCTCTTCTTGTGCCTAACTGTAGTTCCCACACTTTCTACAACAAGCACATATTGCTTTTATAATGTGACTAAAAAAAGATTACATAAAATTGAATGTTAAAACATAATTAACAATAGAAAAATCAGGCAAAATAGCCAAAATTGCAGAAAGCCATGACTAAGAGAAAAACACTGAAAATATATAAACAGATTGTAAAGACCTCTACAACTGTGAATATTTCTGCCACAAAATTTGACTCTGAACTCCCTGATAATGTAGGAAAAATAGATAAACGCTTCAGTCAGTGATTAAGGGGGCCTTGTATTTCTACCACCACATATCAAATTGCCACAAACATAGTGACTAAAAGAACCTTCTCAGTTCTGAAAGTAGAGAGTCCAGCACCTGGGACTGTTTTCATCTAAAATCTCTAAGGAAAAATATATTCTCTATTTTATTCTCCCATTGGTAAAATTTAGTTCCTTACAGTTGTTGGACTGAAGTCCCAGCTCCCCATATGTGAGCCCTTTCATCATCTGGCAAGCCAAGGCATATATGTCAAATACACCTCATGCTGAAAACTGACTTCCACATCTGTGACTTCAGATTTAGAGGGCTCATGTGATTATATCAAGATGACCAAGTTAATCTCTCTCTCTTAAAATCAGCTGTGCCGTATTTTAATAATGAAGTATGGAAATAAAATCTATCATATTCATAGTCCTGAGGGTTATATGGAATGTGCACTCTAGGATGTAAGAAATCTTGGGGACTACCTTACAATACTGCTTACCACAAATAGAATGTGCAATTCTGTACATTTGGAGAGAATGGAATTTAGACACTGCCTGCATTTATATATAGTCTATCTCCCAGTTTTGCATCCAGAGATAACTCTAAGGGACTACAAATAATTGACTATGTGAATACTTATCACGATTCAATGCCCCTTTCAATTCTAATGTTCATCACTTAAAGAAATCTGCTGAAAACAAGCTACAAAGGAGAGAGTACAGTAATTGTCTGGATGTGGCGGGGGAGGAGAGGTACTTTGGGCAGAACGGAAGGCAACCACATGTTGGGGGCTGAAAACTACTCAGAGTCTGAGACCAGAATTTTTGATGTAGCTCTATATCTACCTAGTCCTGTGGATTTGGACTTTTTCTTACCCCTTTATCTGCCTGGCTTGATTTTCTTTTTCTTGCCTTGCCTTTCCCCTTTCTTCTTTCCTGCCTGCCTTCCTGCCTTCCTTTTTAAAAGATAATCTGAATGATTCTAAATGCTAGCTCATTGTCTCAGCCCCTCTTCTTTGACTGCTGAAATGATACTAATGTCAATTGTCCCTTGCTTCCCAAAGTGTCATTCAGGAAACGTGGCACTGGCATCACCCAGGAAGTTGTTAGAAATGTAGCTCAGTGGTGCAGGACTTTCCTAATATGTGCGATGTCTTAGATTTGATTTCCAGCCCTGTAAAAAATAATAAATATTTTAAAAAGTTTAAATGTGTAAAGCCTGGTGTGGTGGCACACCCCTGTAGCCGCAGCACTTGGGAGGCAAAGGCAAGAGGATTGCCATGAGTTTGAGGCCAGCCTAAACTACATAGCAAGACCCTATGTCAAGAAACAAATAAACAATTAAACAAGTATAAAGTTTCAGATGCTACCCTTGAACTACTGAATAAAAACCTGCTTTCAATACAATTACTGCCCGAATTACATACACATTAAAGCTTTGAAGCTTTGCTTAGTGAACTCTGCTGCTGGGACTCACCATAGTCCCAAGGGCCCAGGATCTGCATCCCTATTGTCTGTCCTATCACCCCTCACTCCCACATCCTCACAAATAAAACTAATTTTTAACTGACAATGGACTGAGTTTGAGGCTCTAAGTTCAACTCACTTTAAGAAGCTATAATCAAGCTGATCCTTAAATTTATGAAATACAAGATACCCAGGATAGTCAAAACAGAAGAACAAAGTTGTGTGATTGGTGTTTCCCAAAGTGAAATCTCAGAACTTAGTATAAAGAACAATGTTGCAGACTTATCAAAATATAAGTTTGGAACTAAGTACAAAGCTACAGTAATCAAGATACTTTAGTATCAGCATAAGGAAAGGCATATGCAGGTGAGCTGGTTGAAGCCTATAATCCCAGCAAGCAAGAGTCTGAGGCGGGAGGATTGCTGTGAGTTGGAGGCCAGACTGGGCTAAATAGTGAATTCAAGACCAGCCTGAACCACAGAGCGAAATTTTGTCTCAAAAAACAAACACAAACAGAAAAGCAACCTCAAAAGAATACACACACATAAATACCTATAAATTGAATTGAGAGTATAGAAATAAATTAATGTAACTATATGTAATTAATTTTTGACACAGATACCAAAATAATTCAATGAGGGAAGAAATTGACTTCTTAAGACATAATATGAACTAACTAAATATCCAGGTTCAAGAGAATGAGTTTGCACCCCTAACACATACCATAATAAAAAGTTAACGTGAATCAAAGCTCTAAGCAGAAGAAGTAAAAGTGTAAAATTTCTTAGAAATAAGCATAGAAAATAATCTACGAGACCAGTGATTTGGCAATTGTTTCACAAACATGACATCAAAGCTACAAGCAGCAAAATGATAATTTCATCAGATTTGATAAGCATTTTTTTCCACAACAGTAACATTATAGGTTTACAAAACAAGATGATAGGAACTTGACAATGGCTGCAATATTGCATATTGTTACCTTCAACACGGTGGTTTACATTAAAAAAAATAGACATGCAAAATTGATCTAATCATATGAGTATTAACTGATCTTTCTCAATAACTAATACATTCAGCAGTATAGTCATTTTAGTTATCTTACGTATACATATATACAGATTTGTCTTTTTCCTTTTCCCTTCCTTCTTTCCTCCTTTTCCCTTTCCCAATTACTTTTGCTCTTTGAGCATTTTTTTACCCTTACACAGTATTTATTATAGATTTTGGATCATATATACTTTTTCAGTATCTTACACTAGGGAGACAGTATGGTATTTACACATGTGGCTTTGATTTATCTCACTTATGAGTATGGTATCAAGTCGTGTCCATTTACTTATAAAACTTTCAATGCAATTTTTCTTGATAGCTGAGTAGTACTCCATTGTATAAAAATACCACATCTTTTTTATCCATTCCTTGATTGATGGGCATTTGAGTTGTTTCCAATATTTGGCTGGTACAAATTGGGTTGCTATAAAAATGGGTGCACAAATACCACTGTGGTATGATGTTTTCAGTTGTTCTAGGAAAATGCCCAGAAGCTGGATAGCTGGGTCAAATGGGATGTCTAATCCTAGCTTTTTGAGGAATCTCCACACTGATTTCCACAGTGGTTGCACCAGTCTACACTCCCACCAACAGTGGAGAAGTGTTCCTTTTTCCCCACAGCCCCTCCAGGATTTGTTGTTGGTTGATTTTTTAAACTTGACCATTCTTTCTGGAGTGAGATGAAATGTCAGTGTTTTTTGTTTTATTTTAAAGATAGTAAAATCAAATAAAATATAACAAAACAAAGTCAATCAAAGCAAAGCAGCAGAACTGGTACAGAACTTCAAAGAAAGATACTATGAAAACAATAGCTACTATAGTATATCTTGTTATTTTCAGAATAGTTGAGCATTCCAACAGGTATAGAAAAATTAAACCAAAAGCAAAACATAATAAAACCAATAAAAACAGAATATAAAATAAAGCAAAAAAAAATAATCAGAATAAAGCAAAACAATGAGAACAATATTGGGCCTCAAAGACAAGACAGAAGAGAATCCCCCATATTTGTTACACTGATTTCCTGAACGACCATTGATGTTGAACATTTTTTCATATTTTTTTATTTTTTATTTTTTTAAATTTATTTAAGAGAGAAAAAGACACATATAACAAAGACAAAAAGCAAAAGAGACAAACAAATGACTAGAGTAAATGCTCAACAGTAACATTGTAGCTTTACAAAACAGGATGGTAGAAACTTGACAATGGTTGCAATACTGCGTATCAATCTGTATATATGTATATGTAAGATAACTAAAATGAACAATTAATACTCATATAATTAGATCAATTTTACATGTCTGTATCTGTTAATATAAACAAACATTTTAAAGATAATGATATGCAACATTTTTTCATACATTTATTTGCCATTTGCATTTCTTTCTCTGAGAAGTGTGTATTCATCTCAGATGCCCATTTTTGGATTGGGTCCTTGAATTTTAGGGGCCTGATTTCTTTTAATTCTTTATATGTCTTAGATTGAAGTCCTTTGTCTTATGGACAATTGGCTAAGATATTTTCACAGTTCATGGGTTTTCTTTTCACTCTGTTGGAGACTTCCTTTGACATGCAAAAACTTTTTAGTAGGATGAGATCACAGGTGTTGATTCTGGGGAGTGTCTCCCATGCAATCTGACTTTTGTTCATGAACTCTCTGCCTACTCCTATGTCATCAAGATTTTTACCTACTCTGTCTTCTAGTAAGTTTAGTGTCTCTGTTTTTATATTCAGATCTTTGATCCATTTTGACTTTATTTTAGTGCATGGTGATAAGCATGGATCTAGTTTTAGTTTACGGCATATAGAAAGCCAGTTTTTCCAGCACCATTTGTTAAAGAGGCTGTCTTTCTTCCAATGTGCATGTTTGGCCCCTTTGTCAAAGATGAGGTGGGTAAGTGTGTTTGTAGTTGTGGCTGTATCTTCTAATCTATTCCATTGATCTTCAAGTCTGTTTTGATTCCAGTACCATGCTGATTTTATCACAGTAGTTTTCTTTGTAGTATAGTTTCAAGTTAGGGATTGTGATGTCTCCTGCCTTCCCTTTGTTGCCCAGAATTGCCTTTGCTATTCTAGGTCTCTTCTGGTTCCAGATGAATTTCAGCACAGCTTTCTCTAGCTCTGTGAGGTAGGCAAGTGGTATTTTGATTGAGATTGCATTAAATCTGTGTAATAGTTTTGGGAGATGACCATTTTCATGATGTTTATTCTTCCTATCCATGAACAGGCAATATCTTTCCATTTTCTGAATTCTTCTTCAATTTCCTTCTTCAGAGTAATGTAATTTTCACTGTATAGCTCTTTTACTTCCTTTGTTAGATTGATTCCTAAGTATTTCAATTTTTTTGGATGCTATAGTGAAGGGTGTGGTTTCCCTTATTTCTCTCTCAGTCACTTTGTTGTTTACATAGAGGAATGCTATTGATTTTTGAGTGTTGACATTGTCTGCAGAAACATTACTGAATTGGTTATTATACCTGGAAGTCTTTTAATGGATTTTTGGGGGTCATCTATGTAGCGTATCATATCATCTGCAAATAATGATAATTTCACTTCTTCCTTTCCTATCCTTATTCCCTTTATTTCTTTCTCTTGTCTAATTGCTCTGGTTAATATTTCCAGAACTATACTGAATAGGAGTTGTGATAATGGACATCCTTGTCTTGTTCCTGATTTTAGGTTGAAAGTTTTCAGTTTTTGTCCATTTAGTAAGATGTTGGCTGATGGTTTATGACATATGACTTTTATCAGGTTGAGGTAGGGACCACCTATTCCAATTTTCTCTAAGGTTTTTATCATGAATGGGTGTTCGACTTTGTCAAAAGCTTTTTCTGCATCTATTGAGATGATCATGTGGTTCTTGTCCTTGACCCTGTTGATATGGTGTATTACATTTATTGATTTGTGTATGTTGGACCATCCTTGCTTTCCTGGAATGAATCCCACTCGATCATAATGTATAATCTTCCTGACAACTTGCTGTGTTCTATTTGCCAGTATTTTGTTGAGGATTTTTGCATCTATGTTCATTAGGGAGATTGGCCTGTAATTTTCTTTTTTGGTTGGGTCTTTCTCTGGTTTTGGTATTAGGGTAATACTTGCTTCCAGGAATGAGTTAGGGAGACTTACTTCCCTTTCAGTTTCATTGAAGAGTTTGAGGAGCATTGGCATTAAGTCTTCCCTAAATTTCTTGTAGAATTCAGTGATGAATCCATCAGGACCTGGGCTTTTCTTTGTTGGTAAGCTTCCAATTACATTTTCAATTTCATTAGCTGAAATTGGGTTATTCAGCAGTTTTACGTCTTCTTGATTCAGCTTTGGTAATTCATTGGTTTCTGGGAATCTGTCCATTCCTTCTGTGTTATCGAATCTATGTGAGCAAAGGTTTTCAAAGTAGGTGTTGATGATCTTCTGTATTTCCACAGGGTCTGTAGTGATTTCACCCTATTCATTTCTTATTCCATGAATCTGTGTTTTATCTTTCCTCTTTTTGATAAGATTGGCAAGAGTTTATCAATTTTATTTACTCTTGCAAAGAACAATATCTTTGATTCATTAATTCATTAATTGTTTTCTTCGTTTCTATTGCATTGATTTCTTCTCTGATCTTGATAATTTCCTCCTTTCTTTGGGCTTTGGACTTGACTTGCTCTTCTTTTTTGATCAACATGTAAAAAATTATTCCTTAAAGGTATATCAAGACAGTGTAAAGACAGTCCACAAATGAGAGAAATGGTTACAAATAGTACATTTGATAAGGTTTTACTATACAGAATTTATAATAAACTACTGTAATTCAAAAACCAAAAAGTCAAACAACCAAATTAAAACATGAGCAAAAACCTTAGGTAGACATTGCTCCATGGAAAACAGAAATAGTCAATAATCCAATGAGAATACACTCAGCATCATCAGTTATTAAGGAGACACAAATAAAAACCACAATTAAATGTCACATCATGCCTACTAAGATGCAATGATAAAACACAGAAATTAAAAAAATAAGAAGCATTTGCTAGGACATAAAAAAATTGGAACACTTTTGCATTTTTGGCAGATTGTAAAATGCTACAGCCCCTGAGGAAAATAGGTAGACAGTTACTCAAAATGTTAAATGTAAGATTTCCCATATGATCTAGCAATTTAGCTGCTAGGTATATACCTCAAATACCTGATAGCATATTTTCACACAAAACATGTCTACAAGTGTTCAGAGAGGCGTTATTTATGATAGTAAGAAGCAGAAGCACTGTAAATGTCTATCAGTGTACGAATGGATGATTAAACAGCAGTATGTTCATATAATGGTATATTATTTAGCTATAAAGGAGAATAATCTAGTGATATATGTTGTGACTTGAATGAACCTTGAAAACACAAGTGAAAATAGCCAGACGTAAGGTCACATATTGTCTGATTCCATTTATCCGAAACATTTAGCAATGGCCATTATATCATGACAGAAAGCTGATTAATGACTGCCAGGTGGGCAGTTGGGAAGTGAGGCATTACAGGCCCTCCTTAGATCTTTGTGGATCATCGGGGATTGTGATACTAGAAGAAGATGAATAAGATCAGAGAAAGACTAGTGATGATTAAATAGATGGCAGTGAAAGAAAGGAAGATTTAAGTACGCATGATTCAAAGGCCTCAAAACTAAAAAGCATGTAATGGATTATATCTGGATATCACCCCACAGTTCACACACTTAGGTTGGGGTTTGGAGGAGGTAACTGAACCATGGAAACATGATATTCATCAGTGAATTGGTCTACTGATGAGTTTATACTTAAATGTGATTTCAGAGGTGGTTGGAGGAAATGGAACACTGGGCCATGACTTGGAAGGATCTCTCTCTCTCTCTCTCTCTCTCTCTCTCTCTCTCTCTCTCTCATTCTCAATGTCTCTCCTATTCTCACTCTCTCTCCTTCACAACGATGCCCTAAGCAAGCCTTCCCTGCCATGTCTGTCTGCCACTCTGCCCTGCCTAGGAGCCAGTCTATTAGGGACTGAAATCTCTACAAACTGTAAGCCAGAACAAACCTTTCCTTCTTTAAAAAAACAAAACAAAACATGAAAATACAGGTGTGCTTCTCTGAGAAGCCGCCTGAGATAAGGCCTGGTTTGGGATATGCTGATGTTGAGGTGAATTTCAGAGAAACTGTTTGTGTTCAGGTGGAGGTGGGGGAAGGTAAGCCTAAAAACTAAGGGTGACACTGGCCAGGGACCTAAATCTGCGTCCTGGAGATAGATTCCAACTCTGAGAGGAAGTGTGACAACAACCCAGTGTGCCCACGGTTCTGACGCAAGAGGAAGCTGAGCAGCTGTGGGCAGGATGAAGGAGGACCAGAGAAAAATCTGTGGGGAAATGGTCAAAAACGAGGTGCTGAAGACAGCGAGGAGCACAGAACCTGAGAACGGGACCCCCTTCTCCCCAGGCCTCCACCGGTGAGGGTGTGAGTGGGACGCTGCAGCGTCACTCGGCACACATCCGGTCCCACGGGAGGGTGTGTCCCCACCGCACTAATGTTGGGCCAGAGGAGGGGCTTCCTTTAGCCCACGGGGTGTGAGTGCATGAGAGATGTGCAATGCCCCCCTTGCTTTGTTTGAGGTATTAGCTTTCCTATTGCTGGGACACAAGACTAAACCCTGACAATTTAAAGGTGCAGTGGCTTATTGGGACCCATGCTGAGCTGGGTTCAAGGCAGGAACTTCCTGGTGACAGTGTGTGGTGGAACAAAGCTGCTCACTTTGTGTTAGTCTGAAAGCAGAGCAGGGGATCAGTGCCAGAGTGGGAGGGATCAAAGACCTGATAAAGTCCCCAAGGCCACTGCTCTGCAACCCACCCAGACATGCTCAGAAATGTGTTTTACTAATCTTTTAAGTGGCTCAGTAGCCAATTAAATTGACAATCTAGTTTAAACATCACAGTTGGTCTCTTACAATCTTGTCTTCTGTCATGAGAAGACTCTTCCTTGGTCCCCATCTTATACCACAGAAGAAACTGCTTTCTCTCTGCTCAGGTTTGAAGTGTGAGTCTATCGCTCCTACTTAAGTCCCCACCATGATGAGACACCATCTAGCTTCTGTCCTCACTAGCTAAGCCCATGTAGGAACCTTGAACCTCCCAAACTGTATGCTCAACAAGCCTTCTTTCTTTAAAAGTTAATTGCCTCAAGTATTTCATTGCAGTAACTTGAAGTTAAAACACCAGATGAAAGAGGGAAATGGGCCACTGGAATTGGGTTTGAGTGTTAGTAAATATAAGATTGGAAGGGGGAATAGGAAGGTTCTAGAATTAAATGGTGGTGGTTATGAATATAATGAATGTACTGAAAACCACCGAATTGTCCAGATCAATATGGTCAATTTAATGTTATATGAAACATATCTCATAATCAGAGAAAGATATAAACCAGGCATGGCAGTGCATACCTGTAATCCCAGCATTCTGGGAAGCTGAGGCAAGAGGATGGCAGGTGCTAGCCTCCCTTGGTGACTTAGTGATACCCTGTCTGAAAATAAAAAATGAAAAACTCTGGGGATATAGCCCAGTATGAAGGCTCTGGGTTCAAACCTCAGCATCATGAAAGGAAAGGGAAAGACATGGGGGAAGGAAGAACGTTATCTTTGCTAAGATAACTTTCTTATCTTCAGGAGGGAGAATAAGAGCGAGAGTGAGAATGAGAGAGAGAGAGAATTCTAGAGTCCACTTCTGGATTCTAACCCTCTCACCTTAGGCATTAGAGGCTAGTCTAGCATTTTCTTTCACTATCCCCTTAAGGGGAAGCAGAAGGAAGGAGATATTTGATTAGTTTAAAAAAAGTGAAATAAAGTCATGACATGAAGTGTTTCCATGCCTCTCCACTCAGAGGGAATATATCAACTGTAAAAATATAACTCTTTTCTTCTCTAGGGGTAGGAAGGAGTGCTGCTTCTCTCAGTTAATGTGTCAGCTGGTCCCATCCTAAGGGGAAAAATTCAATCATTTAGTTATTCAGTCTCCAAGTTAGTTGACAGAAAAAATTTTTTTTTCCTCTCCCCACTGAATGGACTCTTTTCAAACTTCTATTGAAAATTATTTCACTGCCATCTGCAAAAAACCTAAAAGCTGTTAGGGTCAATAATATGTACTCTGGGACTCCCTCATCTGATGTTCTGCCAAAGAAGCATTAATGGTCAAAGGAAGGGTTTTTCCTTTCTTTCTTTCTTGAAAATATGGTAAGTCTCAAATGTCTGAAAGCATTTTGTGATGTCTCAAATCAGTATGAGGGACTTTCTCCCCTTCACCCCCAGCCCTCTGTGCATGTTATGTAGTCTCTAATCCTGAAACATGCAAATTGCACTTTGCTGAGATAACTTTCTCATCTTCCTGTTTCAGTTTAGCCTTGCTGGCCTGCTCTAGGCAGCAACCCAGAATGCCTAGAACAGGAGACAGTCGTGCACAGGGTTGCCATGGTTTGAAGGTTTGTCCCCTCTGAAACTCACACTGAAATTCAACAGACACTGTAACAGTACTAAGAGGTAGAACCTCTGAGAAATAATTATGCCATCAGATGCCAGCGTCTTAATTCTGGATTCCCAGGCTCTAAAATATTGGGAAAATAAATTTGTATTCTTTATGAATTATTCAGTCTCAGGCATTTTGTTATAGCAACCAAAATGAAACTAAGACAAGGATATTTGATATTTTAGCCACAGACAAGATAAGGACCCTGTTTTGGTTTTATACTTTTGCGTAATAACTGACCGTACACTTAGCATTTTCAAATAACACACTTTCATTACTTTGCAGTTTCCATGGCGCAGAAGTCCTGCTCCAGCTGAACTGGATCCTCTCTGCTCCAGGTTTCATAAACTTTCTACCACATGTGTCACCTATGCACATCTGGAGCCTGAGGCTCACTTCTACGCCCATTTAGAATATTGGCAGGTTTCACTTCCTTGCTATTATACCACTGCTGACCTCACCTCTGGTTAGATGTTCCTCTCTGTAAGTACTTCACAATATGGTTTATTTCTTCAAGGATAGCAGGAAAGCATTGCACTTGCTTTGACACTCTGACTTTAGGGAAGACCTGAATCATCTTTCAAAGGGCCCACCTGAATGGTTGAGGTCCACCCTGAAGTTTATGCATTTTGATGAACTCATAGTCAAGTGATTAGCATACTCAAGGGTAGAGGATTATACAGGACATATCCACTAGGGAGAAGGGACTTTGGAACCTCCTTATAATTCTTAGATCCTGTTATATATAGACTCCTAAGACTAGTATATCCATCTTATAATTATAGACCCCTTTGATTTTATTTTAGAGGTCACTCTTGTCCCTTGGACTGTGAGGTGTAGGTGGTGATGAACCCAATCTTTACCATTCCCTGACATATTTTTATAGAAAATTGAATAATGATCAGTTTTTTATCAAGTATGACACATTATGGCAGCTCAGTCACCTAAGAGATTTGATACCACCTGGCACTGGCAAAAGTTCACTTATCTTGGTGGCAAACAAGCTGAGTTGGAGTCTCTCTCCCTGCCACTTACTTTCTGTGTGACTTTGCATTAAATCATGTAATCTCTTTGATCTTGAGTTGCATAATATGCACAAGTGTTGTGAATATTAAAAAGAGTGATTGAGAAAATAAATGTTAACTAACAGCAAATGTTAGCTATCAGCCCTTATGTTTGCAATAAAACTAAAGTTAAAATACTGTAATAGGAGATATTCTGTTTCAAGTTCCATATGAAAGGAGCTTAGAAGTTGCCATTCTATCTTAACAACAGAAAAAGTAGGATAAACTGAAAAATCAACACATGATTTTAGATCTAGAAGACAAGCAAGTTCCCAGGGCAAACTACTGCTCTGAAAACTAAAGCGACAGGCAGATCAGACACACAACATACCAGAACAGGACCTTTCATGGGATTCAGTAATGGAGAAGAAATTTCTCGACTCTAGTAAACACATTTTTGTAGGCTAGGTGTAAACAGGTCTCAGAGTTACAAAATTCCAGAGTTGCCAGCTATGGGGCAAAGAGCATATTTTTGTGAGTTTTACTTCTGGGAGCTCAAGCATGTTGTAACACCAAAGATTATAGACAAAACTCCTTATGTCCCCAGCAGGGGAAGAGAAATAGGCCAGTGGCCTTTCTTCTTCTTACAAAGTCATTCCTCAGGAAAAACTAGTTCAAAACAACTCAATTCTATCATACTCTATAATTGCACATGGGAGAAGGAGAATAACTCCAGCACACTGGGTCCCAACTGAGCAGGGGCGAAAACACTGAGAGAAAAAAAATAATTTAAATTCACAGTACAGAAGCATAGGACTGCAAAAAGAACAGAGACATAACCACTGGATTGTAGAACAGTTACTAAAGGTGTATTTGTAACAGTTCATTTTACCCAGTGAATCATATCCACTATCTAGGGAAGGAGTAGAGTGAAACATTTGAAGTGTTGAGAGAGAAAAAGAATTACTAACCTAGAATTCAATACACTGTGAAATCATCCTTCAAATGTGAAAGAGAAACAAAGATTTACTTTGACAAACAAAAATTTGAAAAAAACTGTTGCGAGTTGACCTGTGCAAGGGTTTGGATGTTAATTGAATGCGTGTACCAAGGGTGGAGTGTAATTGAGGGCTGCTCTCCAGGAAGGAGGGAGGGGATGCATTTAGAGAAAGTTGAAAATACATCTGATACACCTAACCTATCCAACATCAGAGCTTAGCAACCCAGCATGCTGTCATGTAGGTTACCATTTGCTTAACTTTGAGAGGGTGTGGCTGATGGGGAACTGCAGCTCACCGATGTTGATAAGCACCAGGAGAGTATGACATCGTCATATCATTACTCTGGGAAATTCAGAATTTGAAATCCGTTTGATACTTAATTCATAGTACTTTCCCACCATGGTAAAGTTGAACTTTGTCTATAGTTGATTCCTGGAAAATCTTCAAATATATGCAGATTAAATTACACACTTCAAAATGACATAGGGGGTCAGGCATGGTGGCCCACTTTTGTAATACTAGCACTAGGGAGTCTGAAAAAAAAAAGATCAATGTGAGTTCAAGGCCAAGCTGAGTTACATAGTGAGTTTAAGGCCAAACTTAACTACATAGTGAGATCCTGTCTCAAAAAAAGAAAAAAAAAAAAAAAAAAAAAACCATATGGGCTAAAAAAGAAATCTCAAAAACCATTTTATTTATTTATTTATTTGGAACCGGGGATTGAACTCACAAACTTGTGCCTGCTAAGCAGGCATTTAAGCCACTGAGCTAAATCCCCAGCCCTGTTTTTTGAGACAGGGTCTCACTATGCAGTTCAGGCTGGACTTGAACTCACTTTGTAGCCCAGGCTGGTCTCGAACTCACAATGATCCTCCTGCCTCAACCTGCAGAGTGCTCAGGTCAAAGGCATGTGCCACCATGCCCTGCTTCAAAAACCATTTTAAACTAAAAGGAGATGAAAACACAACTCATCAAAATGTTTGGAATGCGATGAAAGAAGTGTGCAGAGGAAAATGTCTAGCATAGAATGCACACATTTGAAAAGAAGAAAGAGCTAAAACCAATAATTTAAGCTTCCACTTTAGGGTCCTACTATAAGAAGAGCAAATTAAATTCAATGTAAGTGGAAGAAACAATAAAAATTTGAGAACGAATCAGTGAAATTGAAAATGGGAAATCAATAATAAATATCAGTGAAGCCAAAAGCTGATTCTTTGCAATGATAACTGTCAAAAAGGACCAGACACAAATTTCTAATACCAGAAATGAAAGAAGGGATACAATTATAGATACCATTGCTATAAAAAGGTTAATAAAGGAATATAATAAACTCAAGGCCAGCCTGAACTGAATAGTAAGACCCTGTCTCAAAAAAAAAATAGAAAAAAATAATTAACAGCTCTTGCTTACAAATTTGATATACTGTATGAAATGCACCAGATTCCTGAAAGATAAAATTTGGCAAAACTCACACAAGAAGAAATAGACCCTATCAATAGACTACATAGATTCATGAATTGATAATTAATAGCCTTCCAAAAAGAAAAGGCATGGCTCAGATGGGGTGACTGGCAAATTTTACCAATCATTTACAAAAAGAATTGTACTTATTATCCACAAGCTCTTTCAGAACACAGGAACAGAAAAAATACTTTCTAACTCACTCCATTAGACAAAAAACACCTTAATACCAAAATCAGACTAAGACATTACCAAAAGAAGAAAATTACACAGCGATAATTCTCATGCATGTATTAAAAACGCTTAATAAGATATTAGCTAATTGAAGGCAATTGTGTAGAAAGGGAACTATGTATGATGACCAAGGAGGCTTTATCCTAGGTATACACTGCAGGACTGGCTCAATATTGGAAAATGAATTAATGTTTTCTATCATACTAACATGTTGTAGTAGAAAAATCACATGATCGCATGTCACATCGGTAGATGCAGAAAAAGAATGTGGCAAATCCACTCATGATGCAAGCTCTCAGTAAACTAAGAATAGAGTGGAGCTCCCTCAACTTGATGAAGAATAACTACAAAATCAAAGAACATCATACTTAACAGTGAGAAACTAGAAGCTTTTCTTCTAGCATCGGGAATAAGGTGAAGACATCTGGCCTTACCATTCCTTTGGAAAGCTTAGACAATGTAATCAGACAAGCGATGCCACCCATTTTATGATTAAAACTGTAAAAGTGCAATCTCATGTCAAGCACTTTCATTTAGAGAAGACCCCCAGGGCATTTTGGTCACTCAAGGCGGCCCCCAGAATTGTTTCCCTGGGATTTGCTTTCCTGTGTTTGGTCCTGAAGGCACTCAGAGGTTGCTGCTGCTGTAATTAAACCGGGCCCAGGTAAAGCTCACCCCGGCAGCAGACCCTGGTGCTACACACGATACTGGCTTTGCAGGCATGCGGAATATGAGAGTTATGGGGTCATGAGGCTTCCCTCAAGATTTCAAAGGGAAGGGTGAGATGTCAAGTAAGGTATGTAAGGAACAAATTCTGGACAAGCAGCCTTTGATAGAACCAGGCATAGAGAAACTGTGAGAGTGAAGTTACAATGGAGATCCCAGGAATTTAGAGTTGCCAAGAGCGTGTAAGATCTGCAAAAGGGAAGCCAGAAACAGCGAGTGTGGAAGCCGCAGCAGTTAGTGGAGCCAGCCTGATAGACACTCCTTGTGGCTTGCACCTTGCCAAACCATAGTGGTGGGACTTCCTAAGTCGCTGGGAGCCCACATTCATGTCCCAGATGCCAGACATGGAATTAGAGGATTTCATATTTGCTCTCCTGGGCTTTCATCTTGGCTTGGTCCAATAACTCCCTGGTAGTCTCTCCTTTTGGAATGGGAATGTTTACCTTGAACTATTTTATACTGGATGTAGTTTTCTGACTGATTTTCTTTTTAACTGGGGCTCACCGTTGAGTTTGTCTTGAGTCTCAGAAGACACTTTAAACTCAATCTTTTGAGCAATCCTGGAATGGTTAAGACTAGGAATGTTTTCAGATGGACTAAATGAATCCTGTGTTACGAGATAGATATAAGACTTTGAGGATCAAGGCTGTAATATTATGTTTTTGATATGTGTACATCAAAGGCCTGTGTGTTGAATGCCTAGCGCTCAGCCTGTAGCACTACTGAGAGGTGGTGGAACCTTTAGGAGGTGGGACCAAGTTGGAAGTCTTCTAGTCACATGGGAGCATGCCCTTGAGTGGAAAACTGGGACCCTGGCCCCTCATTTTATTCTCTTTTCTTTGCTGGCCACTGTGAGGTGAGCAACTTCCTTGAACATGTGCTCTTGTCATGACATAGTGCCTTTCCACAGGCCCAAACTGATCAAGCCAATTTATCATGGGCAGAAACCTCTATACTGTAGTGAGACAAAATGAACCTCTCTCTTTTTAAGTTAAGATTGTCTTGGGTATATTGTTAGAGTAATGCAAGCATGACTGATTAACACACAAATACACACAATAAATGAATTTGAACACACATCTCACAGTCTTCGCAAAAAAGTCAATTTAAAATGAATCATAGACCTAAGTGTACACAATTGAAAAACTATGACACTCCTAGAAATAACATAAAATATAAATGAACTTGCGTTTGGTGACAACTTTTTAGATACAACACCACAGGCTTATCTATGAGAGAATTATTAAGATGGAAACAAGTCTCTTTAAAAAATGGTGTTGGGAGAACTGGAAAATCATGAGCAGAAAAAAGAAACTAAACTTTAGGATCTCACTGTATGTGAAAATGAGCTGAAAATGAATCGAAGACTTAAATGTAAGACACACGATTTGAAACTGCTAGAAGAAAATACAGGGGAATTGGTCTGGCAGAGACTTTTTGGATATGACCCAAAAGCACAAGCAATAAAAATAAAAATTGACAAAAGGGATTACATCAAACTACAAAGCTTCTGTAAGGCAAAGAAAATAATTAACAGAGTGAAGAGGTGACTTAAAGTTAAGAAAAATATTTGCTAACCATTCACTACTCTTAAAAATATACAAGGAGCTCAACAGCCAAAAACAAGATAAATAATCTAATTAAAAATGGGTGAATGACCTGAATTGACATTTCTCAAAAAAGGTTATGCAAAGGGCCAAAACATATAGGAAACATTACTGATCATTAGGGAAATGAAAATAAAAAACCACAATGAGAATCCACCACACACCTTTTAGAATGAACAGCTATTATTAAAAAGTACAAGCATTGGGAAAGATGCAGAGAAAAGGAAACTCATATACAGTTGGTGGGAAGGTAGATTACTATTGCCAGTATGAAGATCAATATGAAAACTAGAAATAGAACTATGATATGATTCATTAATCTCACTATTGGGTCCATATCAAAGGAAATGAAATTAATCTGTTGAAAAGACACTTGCATTTACGTATTTATTGCAGCCAAGATACAGAAACAGCTTTTGAGCTCATGGAATATTATTCAGCTATCAAAAATATCACTGTCAGTTATAGCAACGTTGATGGCACTCTAGGAAATAATCTTAACTTAAATAAGATGAGCAAAGAAAGACAAATACGATATTGCATATTCTTACTTATATGTGGAAGTTAAAGTTAATCTCAGTTAAGTACAGAATAGAATATTAATTACCTGAGCATAATAAGGGTGTGGGGAAGGGTGAGATGGAGACAAGATGCTTAATGAGTACAAGGGTATAGTTGGATAAGAGGAATAACTTCTAATGTTCTATGACACAGTACTATAACTATGGTTGACAAGGGGTAAATACTTCAAAATTCTTAGAGAGGAATTTGGACTGCTTCAAACACAAAGCAATATTAAATGTCTGAGTTAGTGGATATTTCAGTTACCCTGATCTGATCAGTACATATTATATAGAGGTATTAAAAAGCTACACTATAACTCATGCATGTACAATCACTGTGTCTATGAAAGCTTGCATGTATGAGAGTGCTGGAATTACAGACAAATGCTATCCTCTCACTAGACCCTTGTCTCGTTCCTGACCTGTGCTTCCTGACCACAAGACTTGTGGCCTGCCCGAGGCCTGCTGCAATACCTTGCCTGCTATGACCAGGAGATACAGGGGTCCAGGCCTTGGCCTCTACTTCTGCATCACAGGCCAAGAGCGGGGGGATCCAAGGCATCCAGCTCTTTGTGGGGATCATGGGCTCCATCAAGGGGTCTCCCTACACAGTTCAGATTGGCTTTGATTTCACTACATAGCCCAGGCTGGCTTTATACTCTAGATCCCACCTGCCTCAGCCTCCCAAAGTGATGTGATAACAGGCACACACCACCACATCCAGCTGACAATTTTTTAAAATGTGTTTTCACAAATAACTGAGCTTTGATTATTAACACATTCAATGGCAAGTCTGAGAATAATGATGATTTTGACGTTGTATTGAGTATATACTTCAAGGTGCTTGTGAAAACTGTACTTGGGCCGGGAGTTTGGCTCAGTGGCTCAAGCGGCTGTCTGGCAGGTGCGAGGTTGTGAGTTCAATCACTGGTGCTGCAAAAAAAAAAAAAAAAAAAAAAAAAGACAACTGTACTTGGTGTGGTAGGAACTCCAGTGATAAAGCTCATGCACAAACACGTCTTTCCAATATTTTCCTCTCTCTGTCTTATCAGGAATAAACTTTCCTCACATGTGTTTTCCTAGAATGACCTGGTCTTTAGTATAATGTGGCTTCATTCATTCTGTATGTTTAAATAAACTACTATCTCTCATTTTCCTTCATTTCTCATCCAATTTTTCAGAGTGGATGAATTTTGAATTCTCTAAGTCCCTTTTTAAAATCTGTCTCTATTTGCCCATTCCCACAGCTACCACTATCTGAATTTAGTCCTAATAACTTCATCTGGTCTCCCCAGCTCTAGGTGCTACATCCTGCAGTCTATACTCCGGCTACACTCTTGCTGAGTGTTTTCTCTTAATGAGCATAGAAATATTTGTACAACTGTGCTCATAACGGCCTTCTTCATAATAGCCAAAAGGTGGAAGCAATACAACTATCCATCCAGAGATAAACAGACAAAGAAAATGTGACAAATACATAGATGTAAGTTTTCTGTTGCTCTGGTAAAGAGCTGTGATAACATATTAAAAGGAGGAAAGGTTGTTTTTGGCTCACAGTTTTAGATATTTCAGTCCACGGTCAGATGGTCCTGTCCTTTTTGGACCTGTGGCAATGCAGAGCATTATGGTGGGGCACATGTAGTGGAGCAAAGTTGCTCACCTCGTGGCAACCAGGAAACAGGAAGAAAGAAACAGGAAGGGTCCCAATATCCCCTTCAAAGGCACATCTCCAGTGACCTAACTTCCTTCCACTAAGGTTACCCATGGAAGGTTCTGCATTTCTCAGTACTGTGGCCAGCTGGCCACCAAGACTTCAACACATGGGCTTTTAGGGACCATTCAATACCTACACCATAACATACACTAGAACATTAGTCAGCCTTAGAAATGAAGGAAATCCCATCATCCTTGGGAATATTATGTTAAGGGAAATAAGCCAATCACAAAAAGACATATACTATATGACTTCCCTTAGATGAAGTCTCTAAAGTAGTCCAACTCAGAAATAGAAAGTAGCATGAGTGCAAAAGAGTTTCAGATTTGCAGTGTGAAAAAGTTTTTGAAGATTTGTTTCAAAGCAATGTGAATGTACCTAACACTACTGAAGTGTATACCTCACCATGGCATTTATGTTGTATGGTTTTCACCACACACACAGACACACACACACAGACACACAGACAGGCACACACACACACACACACACACACACACACACACACACACAGAA
This sequence comes from Dasyprocta punctata, assembly GCA_004363535.1. NCBI lineage: Eukaryota > Metazoa > Chordata > Mammalia > Rodentia > Dasyproctidae > Dasyprocta > Dasyprocta punctata. The sequence continues at coordinate 138,377 of RJWM01001032.1, forward strand.
ACACACACTGAGCATGCCAATAAGCAAAGAAAGAAAACAAGCAACTCAAATAATAGAATGAAGCAAAGACCTTAACCACCAAAAATGATGTGCAAATGAGTATGTTCAAAGAATCTTTGCAACAAATGTCACCAGAGAAATGCAAATTAAAGCAAGAGGCAGCACTACACACCTATAGAATGGTCAAAATTCAAAACTCCAACACCACTGAATGCTGGCAAGTATTTGGAGCACCAGAGACTCTTTCACTGTGGTGGCAATGCAAAGGATAAAGCCACTTTGGTAGATAGTTTGTCAGGTTTTACAAACCTAAACATACTCTTATTATATGATCCAGCAATCACATTCCTTGGCTTTTACCCAAAGGAGTTGAAAATTCTTGTCCACACTAAAACCCACACACAGATGTTTATAGTAGCTTTATTCATATTTGCCAAAACTTAGACACAACCAAGATGTCGCTTTGTAAGTGAATGGATAAATAGACTGTGGTACATTCAGACAATAGAATATTATGCAGTGCTAAAAATAAGCAAGCTGTCATACCATGAAGACATGTAGCAGACTTAATTGCATATTACTACATGAAAGGAGCCAGTTTTAAAAGGTTATGGGCTATATGACTCCAATTATATGATGTTCTAGAAAAGACAAAACTAGAGAGACTATAAGATGATCAGTGATCACAAGAGAGGGAGATGTGTTAGTCATTTTCCATCCCTCTGAGATACAATACCTGACATCTACAAATTAAAAGAGGAAAGATTTATTTTGGTTCACATTTCAATCATAGTTGACTGACTCCAAGGCAGAGGGATACAGTGGAGGAGAGTTGCTCATTGCATGTTGCATTGGAAGCTGAGCATGGGAAGAAAGAAACCAGAAGAGATAAACCTTCCAGGCCACGCCCCCAGGAAACCATCTCTTCCAACAACACCCCACCTCCTAATACCAAATTCACAATAAAGCTGAACCATTCAATCATCTTTCAAAAGCACATGAGGCTGGGGAGGGGCACAATTTAGATATAAACCGTAACAGGAGAGATGAGTGGGTAGAACACAGGGCCTGTTTAGGGTGGTAGAAATGCATTCTGTGTGACACTATAACAGAGGATTCATGTCACTCTGTAGTTGTCCGAACCAGCAGAGCACATCAGCAAGGATGCGCCTTAATGTAAACTATGGGCTTCAGGTGATAATCATGCTAATGAACATTTTCGCCTTGTAACCAATGGTAGCACTCTGGTAGAGGATGTCGGTAATAGCAGGGGTATGTAAGTATGAAGGCAGAGAGTACTTGACATAGCGTTGTGCCTTCCTCTCCACTTTGTTAAGAACTCAGAATTGTTTGAAACAAAATCTTTTCAAAATTGTAACAAACAGGCATGTCTTACTAAGGTTGTTGTCTCACTGATTTTAGGGGTGGATTCTGGAACAAGACCACTGGGTGCTAAGCTAGTTGACATGTTTATCAATGCCTTTCATAAGATGCAGGGAGCTCTTGTGAAAAATATCTGAATATGTACGTAGAGCTTTCAGTTGGAGGAAACCTCTTTACCCTGGAATCCCAAAACATTCAGGTCCCCAGGCAATACGAGATGGCAAGCTCTCTACTGACGCTGCTCCTCACTTGCTGCCTCGGTTTAGACCCTGTGGAATGGATTATGGTACCAGAGATTGGGACCATTTCTCTCCTTTCTTTTCTTTTCTTTCTTTCTTTCTTTTTTTTATTTTTTTGAGATGGAGTCTTGTTATGCAGTGCAGGCTGGCCTTGAACTTACTGTGTAACCTAGGGTGCCCTCAAACTTGCTGTGATCCTCCTGCCTCAGCATCCCAGAGTGCAAAGATTACAGATGTGTGTGCCACCATGCCTGGCATAATGTCCTTTCTTTCTAGAAGCAATACATACATGCACACACACGTGCACACACACACACAGCAGAGAAACCAGAACAACCTCTCTCTCTCTCTATCTCTCTCAGAATTGAACCTAGGACCTTTTTCATTGAGCTACATCACTAGCCCTCCCCCCTCACCAAATTTTTGAGAAACGATGTTGCTAAATCACTAAGTTGTCCAGGTTGGGCTCAAACTTCTCATCCTCCTGCCTCAGCCTACCAGAGGACTAGGATTACAGGAGTGTGCCATTGCACCTGACCAGAACAGTCTCTTAAATTTATAGGCAAACCCAGCAGTCTCAAAGAGCAGTTTCAATTAGTCACTTTAGATCTCCACAATTATTGTTTTTATTTTACACCTAGACAAACACACACATGCACACACACAAATTCTAACTTCAACTGTGAAATAGATACTCCTAGCATTAATTGCGTTAACAATAGAGATTTTCCATTATTGACATCGCCACAGCACATTTCTCCTCTGAAAGGGTGGAGAGAAAGAAATGTGTTTCTCCTCGAGTCTTCCTTCTTCGAGTGAATATCAGCATTTACTTACCTAATTTCATGTGCCCACTACATGGAAGTTACCATTGCCCCTGCCTCACCCTTTGGGCTTGATACTTTTCTCTCATTGCTGAGAAAAAATATCCAATCCCCAAAGTTAAAAGGGGAAAGGTTTATTTAGTCCACAGTTTGTTGAGGTTTTAGTCCTAGATTCAAGGCAAGGTGGATTGGCAGACAGGTATTGTAGAGGAGAGCAATTCATGACAGACAGAATGTAGCAAAGGAAGCAAGAGGGACAAGACAAGCTTCTTTCTGTCCTTTATATCACATCCAGGCTACTGAGATCAGGGTGCTGTCAATCCAATCAGTGGACTGATTTAGTAGTCACACACCCTTAATCCTAGCAACCTTAATCCCAGCGTGTGTCATGAATCAATCACACTCTAGATTTAGTCACCTCTGAAAAAGCGCCACCTATGGATGCATGAGGCTTTGGGGGGACATCTAGACACAAACCATAACACCCACTCCTTACCTCCATCGTCAATGCATTACTAAGTTCTATGTGTTCTAGCAATAAAATACATATCCCCAATCCATCTACTTCTCCACAACCCCACCACCTACCAATCTAACCAAAGCCATCATCATTTCTTGCTTGACATTTGTATTAGTCCTCTAATTGGTTCTTTGATATTTGCTCTTCTTTTGACATTTGCTCTTGCAATTATTCTACATTTCACTTTCCACAGAATAGCCAAAATTATTTTTATAATGCTTGAAAGCTTAAATTATCTTAGAGTTAAATCCCAACTCCTTGGTACAACTTGACAGTGTCAACATAATCTGGCTTCTACCGCTATCCAACCTCATCTTGTCCTATTGTGATAGTCAATTGATTTGTCAACCTGAGTAAGAAACACCAACAGGAAGGGGAGGGTGTGGAGCTCTGAGTATGAAGCCGAAGGTGCAGTGGAGATCCCGGAAGTTTGGAGAAGCCAGGAACAGGGATCATCTGAGTAAAGGTGCAAGGAGGGAGCAAAGCTGGCCCAAGAGAGAAGCCATGGGAGCTACGATCATCGGCAGTGCTGTAGGGGCAGAGGTACCCAAGTCCTTTGGGGTTCACATCTTGCCACATGTGACTTTGGATGGTGCACATGGATCTATGGGACTTAATGTTTGTCCTGCTGGATTTTGGACTTCCTTTGGTCCCATTCCTTTGTATCCCTCCATTTGTATCCTTTGGAATGGTAATGTTTATCTTGCACCATTTCGTGTTGGAAGTGTTTAACTTTCCTTTCATTTGTACAGAGGCTTGTAGTTAAGAGTTTGCCTTAAATCTCAGAGGAGACTTTGGATTTGGACTTTTCAGCAATGCTTGAATCTGTTAGGAATTTGGCAACTCTTAGATATGGACTAAATGCTTTTGCATAAAGGGATGTGCATGAGACTTCATTGGGCCAAGGTTAAAATGTTATGGCTTATACCTAGTTATCCCCCCAAAGCCTCATGTGATGATAAGTAGGGTTTTGGAGAGTGACTGGACCATGGGTGTGCAATACTGGATTAGTTCACTGATTAGTTCAGCACAGTTCTGGTTGTATGTGATAGTCTTACTGAAGAGGGAAGACCCACTCTGAGTGGGAGTGGGACCAGCAGATAGGATTGTAGCCTGGATGGAATAAAAACAGAAAGAAGGAAGCCATGTGGCTTCCTGCCTGCCATGCCATGGACTATTTCTCCTGTGCTATGCTGCACTTCCTTAAAAGGTACCAACTATAGACCAAAATCCCTACAATTTGTGAACCAAACTAAGCCTTTTCCCCTTTAACTTGTGGGTAGTGGGTATTTTTGTCCCAACAACTAGGAAGGAACTAACAGACCTATCCTCATCTTCATTCATCAATCACTCTTGGTATATTGGTGTGTTCAGGCATATGCTGTGTTTATTTTTTCTTCAGATCTCGTGCCTTGGTTGTTCCCTCTGCCTGGACTATTTATCTCCTTGACCTTTGTGTATGCTACTGACTCCTTTATGCCATTCACATCTTAGTTCAAATGTCATGTGCTCAATAATAAATTTTGGTCACTGGATCAAAATTAATTCTAATTCCCTGCACCTCCCTATCAAGTTTCCTTGTTCACATTCTCCAGAGATTTATTTTTTGATGTACTAGGGATTGAACCTAGGGTCCTTTCACTGAGCTTCATCCCAAGGCCTATTTTGTTTTACTTTTTTAAAATTTATTAGCTCATATTTACAGTACATAAGGATCACATTCATCACTTTCTCCTTCTCTCCCGCCATCCTCCCTCCATCTCTTGGTCCCCTTCCCATTTGAGAAAGATCGATCTCCCTACTTCCTATTCTCTACTATTTTACTTTTTATTTGTGCTTTAGGTATTGTAGTCAGGAGTTGCAAGGATAACAATTATATACAGGACACAGAATTTATAATATCATTTTATGATGGTCACCTAGAGTTAAATACAACAAAGTGTAAGAAATCTGTCCATACACTAAAGACATAGAAAATCCAGCCAAGGGCCTGCATCCCACAGCAATGTCATACATGAGTCCAGCTGAAGACCTAGAGCCCATGACAATGACTCATGCAAGTCTATTTTATGGCTCTGCACTGGGAAGGTCCAAAGGTCAGCAGTGGAAGCTAGAAAATCTCTGCCAGCAGGGTGAAGGAGCTGTGCCAGCAGGTGGAGTGTTCTGCAGTGGAGCCAAGAAGCGATGCTCAAAATAAGGACCAAGGCTCCCCTGAAAAATACTACAGCCATCCTCAGTAACAGTGAGGTCCCGAGCTCCTCTGACAATGAAAACAGCCGAGTACGTATCAGGAAGCCAGTGTGACAAACTTCCACAGACTGAACAGCATACGTTTTTCCCTCCTGAGTCAGAAAGCAATGCTCAAAGTAAGGATCAGAGCTCCTGCAAAGGGAAAGAAAGCCATTCTCAGAGACAAGATCCCGAGCTCCTCTGATGATAACAGCTGAGTTCATACCAGGGGAGGCAGCATGGTAAGCTCTTCCAGGAGAACCAATGGTTCCAACAACAACAACACCTCTTAGGAGAACCCACAGCACTTTTCTTCCTCTCCAGGTCTCCTTTTATGCTGGCAACTTTCCTTAGGTGGACCATCTACACTAAGCACCATACTGATTCAATTCAACTGGTGTTTCAATTGACCACCAGTTACCAATCCACTTCATTGGGTTTTAATATAAGAGAAACCACGGGATATTTATCCTTGTGCGTCTGATTTATTTCACTTTGCATTATGATCTCAAGTTGCATTAATTCATCAATGAATTCATCAAGTTTATCTTTCTTTTTGGCAGAGTAGTACTCCACCATTTATATACATGCATTTTCTTTATCCATTCCTGTGTCAATGGATATAGAGGCTGCTTCCAAGATTTAGCTATTATGAAATGTACTGCTATAATCAATTTGTATGCATGTATCACCATTATATGATGTCTCTAACTGTTTTGTGAAGATTTATAGAATAGCTGGGTCAAATGAAATTTGTAATTTCAGGTTTTTAAGGACTATTATACTGCTAAATTGCCCAGGCTGGACTCTGCCTGGAGATCTTCCTGTCTCAGCCTTTCAAAGTAGTGGGATTACAGAGCTGCACCATCACACTTGGCATTCAAATAATTTTTTTTATTATTTGTTCTTTTATAATCATTTTTAAAATTTTATTTTATGGAAAAAAGGTCAAGCAAAATTTCATAACAATAGGAAAATAACAATAGTTAATGCATTGCATATTGTTATCGCATATTGTTATCTTTAAAGTAGTTATTCAGAGTACAAGATATGGGCATTAAGATTTTCTCCAATTGATATTAGCACAAACCTTCCCTTCCAATGAACTAAGAGACACTAACGGTATAACTGTCTCACTTTTTCCCCCTTTTTCCCCTTCCATCCCTTCCCCTCTTCCCCATCCCAGTTCCCCTTTCCCTTTGAACAATTTCTTATCTTGAATGATTTCTTCCCATCTCACAATATCTATTGTACATTTTAGACCTTATTCACCCTTTCAGTTTCTCACACCAGGGAGACAATATGCTGTTTACACATGTGAATATGATTTATTTCACTTATGAGTATGGCCTCAAGTTGCATCCATTTACCTATAAAAGTCTCAAGTTTATCCTTGTTTATGACTGAGTAGTATTCCATTGTATAAAAAGACTATCTTTTTTATGCATTCCTTGGTTGATGTGCATTTGGTTTATTTTCAAGGTTTAGCTATTAGAAATTGTGCTGCTATAAACATGGGTGTACATATATTGCTGTAGTATGATTTTTTAGTTCTTTTGAAGAGGAATGGAACCTCTAATCCTAGATTTTGAGGAATCTCCACGCTGATTTCCATAGTGGTTGTGCCAATGTGCACTCCCACCAACAGTGGAGCAGGGGTCATTTTTCCAGCAGCCCCTCCAGTATTTCATATTAAATGGTTGAAACCTGAAAGCTTTTAACCTAAAAACAGGAACAAGACAATGATGTCCACTATAACCACTCTTATTTAACATAGTTCCAGGAGCGTTAGCCAGAGCAATTAGACAAGAGAAATAAATAAAAAGAATAAAGATAGCAAAGAAGTTAAACTATTGTTATTTGCAGATGTCATGTAATTATTTTTATAACCTCTTTCTCTACTAGAATGTAAGGACCATGAAAACAGGGACTTCGTTGATCCTTAAACCTGAGAAAAACCTCTTCAAAACAAACTAGTGGTAATATTTTGTAATAGCGCCAAGCATAATTTTTATTTAACCTTAAAAGCAACTTCCTAAGTGGCAGTATATTAATTGTGTAGGGGGAGTGTAAATAAGAATTACTTTACTGCATAGTTCACAGTTCAATGCAACGAGTCAGGTATGTGTCTTCAAGCTTGTAGTTGCAGCAGGTATTCAGTCACGCAGTTGCAGGTCAGCTGTGTCTTTAATCATGCAGGTTCTAAGAGTCAGGTATTCAATCATGCAGGTAGCAAGAGTCAGGTATTCAATCATGCAGGTAGCAAGAGTCAGGTATTCAGTCACATAATTGCAAGAGTCAGGTATTCAGTCATGCGGTTCCAAGTTCCAGATATGACTCTTCAATCAAGTGGTTCTGCTAGCTTCTTGGGTCTCAAAATCCGGAATTTTGTATTACACTTTGCAACAATGGGGTAGAAAAGTTCAAGTAACAGCTGGTGAAGTTTCCACTCTTTCAGGTCAGCCACGAAAAAGAATTTGTAAAGTTCTTTCCTAATTTGGGTAGAAAGCAAGCTGGCCGGCAGCCTGTCCATGTGGGCGAGGCTTCCCCAGGAAGCTCCCTAGTCCTCTGCTTTCTTTGGCCGGCTCTCCACACACCTGATCCAATGGAAGGGCAGCAGGGGCGGGGCCACAAGGTTTTTCCTGGGACCCCATTGGAAGCCTTGGTTCTTCACAGGATTCCCGGCCTTCAGAGGTTGTCAGAGGTTCTCATAAAGCGACTGCTGATCCTCCTGACCACATTGTTGGTTTTGTCGAGAGACAAAACTGAAGCCTCTGAAGGTTGAGCTCCAGCAGTCACGACCGCGTGTAGAAAGAAGTTCCTCAGCGGTAAGTTAAAGAAAATAAAAAGAGCTTCTTTCTTTTCTTTTTGTTTTCTTTCTTCTTGTTGTTTTTTTTTTTCTTTTTCTCTCTCTTTCTTTCTTTCTGCCTTTTTTTTTTTTTGAGATAAGGTCTCACTTGCTGGAATTTGGAATCCTCCTGGCTCAGCCACCCGGAGTGCTAGGATTACAGGTGTGCACCATCATGCCCTGAGGCTTGTGTCTTCATAAGACTGCTATCTTTTTTTTAGTTCTAATTTGAATTTAAAAAATTTTGTTCACGTTTGTAGTTCATGTAATTTCTTATTGCCAGCAATTTTTTTTTGTCTTTGCTTGTTTTTTCTCAGTTACCTGAAATCCTGCTTGTCCTTTAAAGTAGAGCTGTTCGTTCTTCAGATTACCCTACCTGATTTCCCTGAAAATCCTGAAAATCCTGTTTCGCATTTCTCCCCGGACTATTCCATTTTCTTTCAGCTTCAAAATTAAGCTCTTCACGAACTCAGGCTTTGAGACTGAAACCATGTAATTTCTAAATTTCAGACTTTCTTCAGGAGACTGAATCAGGAGGATCACCTCATGTTTGAGACCAACCTGGCCTACATAGTAAGTTCAGCCTGGAACAAATACCTAGACCCTGTCTCAAAAGAAACAACCCAAATTTTCTTAAGACCTATTTTAAAGTATTTTTGTTGTGTTGTGGAATGTTAGGTTAAGTAACAAATGTTCAATCTCATAGAAGATGGAAAAACTGGCTGGGTGCGGTGGTGCAGGCCTGTAATCCCAGTGCTTGGGAGGGTGAGGCAGGAAGCTTGAGATGAGTTCAAGGTCCTGGGCTAAATAAATGAGTTCCAGGCCAGTCTAAACTGCACAGTGAGACCCTGTCTCAAAAAAGAAAAGAAAACAAAACAAACAAAAAAAAGGGACAATTGAAAAGGAACAATTTTAAATATTTACAAAAATATTTTAACATTGTATGCAACATTTCAGGCAAGATAAAACGTAACCAGGGAAAATTCAAGTATATTTATTTTATTTATTTATTTATTTATTTTTTTGCGGCACCAGGGATCGAACTCACAACCTCGCACCTGCCAGGGCAGGCGCTTAAGCCACTGAGCCAAACTCCTGGCCCTTTTTTTTTTTTTAAATGTTTTTATTATTATTATTTATTTTTTTTGCAGCACCAGGGATCGCCTCATGCCTGCTAGGCAGGCACTTAAGCCACTGAGCCAAACTCCCGGCTCTAAGTATATTTAATAACATAAAGGTAAACTAGAAAATTGAAAATCTTAAGCTCGTTTTCTTTTTTGAATGTCAAAAATGTTAATTTTTTAAAAGAAAATCTTTTCTGTAGTGGTCATTTCCTTTTTCTTTTTAATCCGTTTCTTTGGAAACAACTTCAAGCATACTAAAAGCTGCAATGTATGAATAGGAAAAAAAACTGAACAATATGCTCTTTATGATGTTATATTTTTCATTTTTCTGATCATGTCAGAAAACCTGTGCAAGCAAGACACGTGGTAGGTGGCTGCGAGTTTTTTTTTCTAAATGCACTGTTGCTTAATCAATTCTCTTTGCATGACAAATATGAATATATGTTGTTTTTATTAACAATTTCCAGTTTAACTGTTTCATGATTAGAGAAGTTAAGATTGTGGTCTTTCTCTTTTTTTCTATTGCCTTTTTTTTATTTTAAAGAAAAGGAAAATAAGAAACCAAAACATAACAATTTCACACCAGCCTATAAGACAGTAACAATCATCAGCACATTGCATTTTCCCAAAAATTATTTAAGATAAAAAATATAGACATGAAATATTATCCAACAAATTATTAACACAAAACTTCTATCTCAATGTATCAAGAGAGACCTGCTATATGACTATCTTTTTTTTGTTATGATTACTCTATTGTTTTCAAATAAACATTGCACATTAAAAATAAATCTGAAAGTGACCCTGAGAAGATTACATTTCAATCAACATTCTTTTTCTCTGACTGTCGCAACTAATTTTTTATATACATAGATTTTGTTTCAGTTCATCACACCAATGCAACAATGCAATAGTCACATATGTGTGACTTATTTAGTTCACTGAGAAGTATATTCTCAGAACTCATCCATTTAAGGGTGAAAATGTCTAGTTTATTGTTCTTTATAGCTGAGTAGTATTCCATTATGTAGAAATACCACATCTTTTTTATCCATTCCTCAGTTGAGGGACATTTAGGTTGTTTACAAGATACAGCTATTATGAACTGCGCAGCTGTGAACATAGATGAACATGTATCACTGTGGTGAGATGTTTTTAGTTCTTTCGGGAAGATACTCAGGTCTTTGTCTTTTTGAATGTGGATGCATTCTTGATTTGATATGTAAAGTTTCTCAGTGTAAACCCTGTTTTCTAAGACAGGCATGATGGCACATGCCTGGAATCCCAGCATTCTTGAAGGCTGAGGTGGGAAGATTGGAAGTTTGAGCCCAGCCTGGGCAGTTTCTCAACTTAATGTGACTCTGTCTCAAAGCAGGGGCTTGGAGATGTAACTCACTGAGAAGGCCCTAGGTTTAATCCCCAGCACTGAAGACAAAAATGACCTGTTTTCTATTAGCAACCTTTATTTTATTTTAAAAAGAAAAAAGTAAAACAATTTTAAAACCAGATAGTAGGACAGTAACAATTAATTTATTACATTTTGTTGTCTTCAGAGTAGTTACTCAGGGTGCAAGGTATAGGCATGAGATAGCATCCAAACAATATTGGCAAAAACCTTTCTTTTCAATGCACTAAGAGAAACTCGCTGTATAACTGTCGTAGCTAGTTTGTTTATATTACAGTGCGACATGTGTTAGTAAATCCTGCCTTGTTGATGTGGTAGTTCAGGTATTCTCTACTTTCCCTTCCCTTACTAGTGTTACCCATTAAGCTGTGTCCCCGACCTTTAATTAATTAATTAGTTAATTAGAAGCCAGGCAGATGCCCACCTGTAATCCCAGCATTCTGGGAGGCCAAGGCAAGAGGATACACGGTTGGAGCCCAGCCTCAGCAATTCAGTAATTTATTGAGACCCTGTCTGAAAATAAAAACGTAAAAAGGGCCAGGGGTGTCACTCAGTGCGAAGGCCCTGAGTTCAGCCCTCAGAGCCACAAAAGATAAAATCATGTTTCTTCTGATAGGGCCTTGATGAGTCACTAAATTGTCCAGGCTGGGCTCAAACTTGCAAACCCTCTTGCCTCAGCCTCGTAGAATGCTGTAATTGTAGACAGGTACCATCATGCTCGGCCTCCGACTGGTTTTTGTCTGCTTGATCTGTCTCCTGCTGAGAGTGGAGGTGGAAAGTCTACTTTTGCTATTTCTGTTTCCTCATGCCTTTTCTAGTTTTTGCTTCATAAAAATTATTTTTTGATAACATTCATACGTGCTCCAGTTTCATTCTGCATTGTGTCCTTAACCTTAAAAACTTGTCTTTCATTTGTCTTTTTAGTTTGCAGCTTGAAGTGCACATTGCTGATTCCGGGATATTTTGCTGTCTTTTCTCTTTCCATTTTTCTCTCTCCCTTTCTCTTTTCATTTGTATTCCTTTTTCTGTATTTAGGGTTTTTTCTTTGTGCACGTGTGCAGGGGGCGAGCCTGAGGATTGAAGCCAGGGTCTTGCCCTTAGCTGCCTCTCCAGCCCTTCTTTTTAAATTTCATTTTGAAAAAATTGTCTCTGTATTGCCCAGACTGGCCTTGAATTTGTGATTTTCCCCCTTCAGCTTCCCAAGCACCTGGGATTACAGACATGCCCCATCTTATCTGCCTGTCTTTGGCTTTTTTGAGTGACTGAGATGTGTTTTTCTGGTATATAAGAATTAGATTTTGCTCAGCAGATTATGCCCATTCCCATTTATTTATGAGAATTACATGTTCTCAAATTTTTTCACTATTTTCATAGTAAAAAGATTTTACTACATTTGATATGTCTATCTGTAAGATGTGATATTTTTTCTTTATGCACAAATACATGATATTTAGGAAAGTTTGCATTTTTGTTTTAGTAGTTATCTCTCTTTTTATACCACTGTTAACACCCATAGTCTCTTCTTTTCTTATTTCTTATTTGATTGTCAGATTATTGAATTTTCATCAGTACCCTTTACCTTCAACCTTTTGCCTATTCTACTGTATTTCCCGCTTTTCTCTTAGGTATACTGTTTTTAGTTTGTCAAGATATATACCATTTATGGATTGGTATTTCTCCTTTTCCCCAAATTTGGTTTGTTCTTTAAACCTTTATTATCTGTTATCAACTCTTCTGCATACTTGCTTAAATGCTTAATTATAGTCCCTTCACTGAAGTTTTTTAGATACTGTCTTGCTGGAAGAACTTTATCTTCTAAGACTGCAGGAGTTGGCAAACAGTTTCTCTAAAGTGTAAGGTAAGAAATACGGCTTTGTGTCTCTGTCAATAAATACTGCTGAGTTCTGTTGTTGAATCAGAAAAGCTGTCATAGACAATAAACAAAGGAGTGAAGCTATGTCCCCATGAAATTTTACCCATGAACGCCAAAATTTGAATTGTATGTAATTGCCATAGTTCATGAAATATTAAATCAAAGGAATAATATTTCACACTTATGGGACAAGTTTGTTGCCTAGAAAATGCTTGATTCATACTTTCTTTTCTTTGACTCTTTTTAAGATGTTCCATTTAGCCTGACTTTATATATTTGTTTTGAATGTCTGATACCAGTCCAATTGTTTTATCTTTATAGATTACAAGATGTTTTATTGCCAGGGGCCATGAAGAATCTGTCTTTGTCTTTGAAATTAATATTTGAAGTAAACCACACTTTGGGGTTGATCATTTATTTTTGATGTATAGGTAGATTTAAGTCTTTTTGATTTGTGCAGATTTTCCTTGGATTATAATTTCAAGTAGTGATTTTGATCTATTGATTATCTTTTCACAGGAACCGCAGTAATATGAATGATAGTCTATCTTTGTTCATTTCCATTAATTTCTTTGTTATATTTTTGACTTTTGAGATTTTAATTTTATTGGTTATTTTCCTGTTCTTCAATATTCTTCTGTGCTCATTACTAAGTTTTACTAATGTTTGTTCTGACCTAGATACCTTGCTTGCTTGCTTGTTTGTCTGTTTGCTTTTAGCAGGGTCTCACTAAGTATTCCAGGCTGGCTTTAAGTCACCATGAAGCCGCAGATGGCCTCGAACTTGTGAGGATCTTCTTGCCTCAACTTCAAAGTGCTGAGATTACAGGTATGCACCACTATGCCTATCAAAATAGCTTGTAATTTATTCTTCATTTCTAAAATAAAATAGCTTTGTCTTTTCCTTTTATTTATTTTTTCCTAAAGTCAATCAGTTCTTTTCAATTCTTGCTGGTATTTTGTCCTTTGAGTTTTTTTTTTTTTTTTTTTTTTGTTTTTTTTGAGACAGGATTTCACTATGTAGTTCAGGCTGGCCTTGAACTCACTTTGTAGCACAGCCTGGCCCCGGATTCACAGCAATCCTCCTCACTCGGCTTCCCAAGTGCTGGGATTACAAGCGTTTACCACCATGCCTGGTCTTTTGAGGTTCTGATTTGAGAGATTTTTTTTTAAATCATTGAATGTTTATTTATCTGTATGTAATTCCATTTGCAATTTTTTAAATTGTTTTTCTTCTTTTGCTTTCTGGTTATTTTTCTGTAGTTGAAATTGCCTCAGTTTACATGTATTGAATTTATTAGCCTTGCTTTTTTTTTTTTAGAATTTCGTATGGACCTGTTAATCTTTCTGTGGTTCACTTTTGTGGTATTGGGTGTTTTACAGGATTCCTAGTTCACAGAGACACTTCTTTCAGTCAAGGCCATATTCTTCAGTGTGGGTCTGTTTGTTTTAGTCAATTGGAAGGGATCATAGGTCTTCTGATTTGGGGGTTTCCTGGTTTACTAGACTCTAAATTGTCTCCTGCCTTTCCTCTCCTGTTTGCTTCCCCCCCCCGCCCCAGTACTAGGAATTTAAACCAGGTCCTTTGCTCTGAGCTCATCCCCAGCCCTTTGTAATGTTTTCTATTTTGAGATAAATTCTCTGTAAATTGCCTCGGTTGGGCTCAAATTTGCAAAGCACCTGCTTCAGCCTCCCTGAGAGCTGGCATTTTAGGAGTGTGCCATCATGCCCAGCTCTTTCCTTAAAAAAAAAAAAAAAAACAGAAAACTGAAAACAGCAAAACAAAAAGTCCATTTTTGTCTCCTAGAAGCTGTGAGTCTTAAAAATCTTTAAATTGCACATATTTGGTTTGTGGAGGGAAGCGTGACCCAGTATTGGAACATTTGCCTAGGATACATAAGGATATGCAAGGGTTTGGTTCCCCAGTACCAAACAAAAAATTTTAAATAGAAGTAAGTTGGATGTACTTTTAAAGTTTTTTCTCTGAGATGGAGACATAAGTGGCTTTGGGTGCCTTCAGCCATCTTAAAGATCTTCAGTCCCCCTAGAGGGATATGCATTGAAAGGAAGGCTTTTCAATGTTCCTTTTTTTTTTTTTTTTTTTTTTTTTGCGGCACCAGGGATTGAACTCACAACCTCGCGCCTGTCAGACAGGCACTTAAGTCACTGAGCCAAACTCCCGGCCCTTTCAATGTTACTTTAAAAAAAATATTTTATTTATTTATTTAATTAATTTCTTGAGATGGAGTCTCACTGTGTAGTACGGGCTGGCCTGGAACTCATAGTGATCTTTCTGCCTCAGCCTCTCGAATGCTGGGATTACAGGCATGCATCACTACACCCAGCGACGTTCCTATTACAGGAGAGGAAAAAACTGTTCAAATGACAATTCATGTTTTCACAGCAACTGCCACTCAAATACTTCCAAGGTCAAATACACTTTTGTTGTTTCAGCATGCATGAGGTCAAGCCCCACTCTATGTGAGAAACCTTGAGAAGCCTTTAATAGATATTTGATGACTTCAGCTAGTCTTTTGAAACTGGCTATTTGTCCACAGTCACCTCAGTCTTTTGGATGCCGCCAGGAACTTTGGGGCGATGACAGTGTGGGTAACGTTTGGTGTTGTGTCACGTTCAGTTGTTGTAGCCTTTTTTTTAAAGTCCTGGTAATGAAAGATGATATGCAATTTACTTGGATTGTCAATCACTTGATAACAGGTCATTTAATCATTTTCATCATAGTGGGCATATAACAAGACAAAAATGTTTGCATTCTCCATGTATTGAAGAAATATCATAAATTGAAGGTATTTTTTTGTTCTCATATGTAGCAAGTAACATGTTTCTGTTGTCAGATATCAAACTAATACATTTCCTCATGACTTTGACATTGATGGTTCATTGATGATTTATAGTAAATGAGTTGCTTAAACTCTCATAGCTCACTGGGAAAAGATGAGCCCCTCCTCAATTAGAGGAGAAATTCCAAGAAAGCAGTACAGTTAGCACACTGCTGCAATTTACATATGATTATATTTTAAAGGAATATTTTGAGCTGTCTTTTGCAAAAGTAAGACATAGCTGACAATTACGTGTCTTTGAAACTTCTGTGTTTGATAGATCCCTAGAGCAGAAGCACAGTAAATTAAATCAAGATTCTTTTGCTGTACAAATTGCTAACAATTTCCTTTTGGGAAGCTATAGTAACACTTTTCTCACCTAATTGATGACTCACTTAATAGCAATGTCTTTTTTTTTTTTTTTTTTTTTTTGCAGTACTGTGACTTGAACCCGAACCCGGGTGCTTTGCACTGAGCTACTTCCCCAGCTCTTATTTTTTGAGATAAGATCTTGATAAGTTGCCCAGAGTGGGCTTGAACTTGAAATCCTCCTGCCTCAGCCTTCCAGAGTGCTGGGATTACAGGTTTAGTCTACTGTGCTTGGCTAATATTTTAAAATTTATTTAATCTAGTCGGCTTTACAATATCTTTAGCTTTAAGGGGCTTGATATCTACTACACTTTAGTTGTGCATAACTAATTCAATGTGTTTAATCTCATTTTCATTGAGAAATGATCCCTCATTAAGTTCTCAAACCCTGACATCTAAGCCTTCTGGTTTTTCTGATCTTGTGCTACCTCTCTGCTGTGTATCCACAAGGCCTTGGACCCCAGTGATGTGCATCTCTTTCCTATTCCTCATACCACAAACTGCTTCAGACTTTATTTGTACCCAAAGCAGCCTGGACTGAATTGGCTATTTCAGTAGTTTTCCCACTGCTGAGGATCCCTTGTTTATTGGACTTGTATTTGTTTTTAAATTTCAGAGACAGTATCCCTAAATTGCCCAAGCAGGGCTTGAATTTGAGACACTCCTGCTTTTGCCTCCCAGAGCGCTGGGGTTACAGGTATGTGCCACTGTGCCCAGCTTGACCTGTTATTTCTGCTTCATTTTGCATTGCGGTTGTCCCGAGAGAGATTTTCTCCTGACTCATGGGCTCCTCAACTGACTTCGCTTGTAACCCAGCAAACTCAGTAAGGCTTTCTTCTGTGTCTTTTGTTTGTTGTCTTCTTTTCCTGTCTAATATACCTTCTCTGCATGTCTCCCCTCTTCAAGCCTCCTAATCTACAACCTCATGTTTCATTGTTTTCTTAACATCTCTGTATCAGTCAAACCTAATGGTCAGGTAACTTCAAAATATTTCCTCTGTTTGCCTGCCTCCTTGCTTTTCTTGGTATTTGCTCAGCTCGTCTTAGTGACACCATCATCTCCTTCAAGGTAGAGGTGAAACGATCCCTACTTCATAAAGTCTCACCTGGACTCCTCAGGGCTGTCTGTATTTCTATGCCACTTTGTTTGTGCTTCTCATATGGTATTTCTGTTACTGGACCTTACAGCTGAGAATTACTTTCAACTGTGATTCCCCCCAAGGATGCTACTATGATTTATTCTCTGTCTCCTTGGCACCTTGTTTAATTCTTGACACATGCTAGATATTAATGGAGAGAAAAAAAGTAATAAATCTCATTCTTTCTGAAGGCTGTTGCGTTCATCCAGCTAGCAAATGATGGTGACTTGGACACGGGATTGGTGCTAAGCGTTTGGTCCATTGTGAGTATAAAATACAACTCTATGCTGATGAGCACAGAGCTTCTAGTAACGCTAAAGAAAAATACTGCTTGATATGATCTATAAACCCCCACATGTACTGAGGTTTTTTTTTCCAAAAAAGAAAAAAGGAAGTATATCAAAAGATGGATGGAGGGAAGAGGGAGGGAAAAGAAAGGGGAATAAAAAGAACTTAAGATATATTGTGTACATGTGCCAACTCCCGCCAAGGATTGGAAGCATTATCTACTGCAAACATGTACCAATAAAAGTATCCTTGTTCCTATGCATTCTTTCCTGCCATTCTAACCTTATCTTCAGCTATCCTTTCTCTTGCTATCTCATTTGAGCTACACTGACTTGTCTGTTGGCCTTTGTTTAGTAATCCTTTCAAATAGGACATAAAAGCCATTTCCCATAATGGCAGCTTCCATGCTAGTTGGGAAAAATAAGAATAAATGAAAATAATAATAATGTATTAATAAGTAAATAAAACATTAATAATTTCCAACCACAAGTACTAAATAAAATAAAACAGTATCCTGTGTTGGAAAGCAATGGTGTGGAAGGCAACCTTAGGTATGGTTGCCAGGAAATATTTCTCTGGGGAGATGACATTTGAGCTAAGACTTGAGTAAGCCAAAAAACTAGTCTTAGGGAAATCAGGAGGAAGTGTTTTTCAGACTAGGGGGATGAGCATGTGTAAAGGCCCTGAGGCTGATACAAGCTTGAAATGATCATGGCACTTGTGTTTGCTAAAGCTGTTGTGGAACCTGAAGACATTTTGGTAAGAAGATAGGCAAGGGGCCCTGCTCTGGAAGAGTGGAAAGAGGATTGGGTAGCAGATAAATAAGAGGACAAATGAAGACATTTATTTTAGATAAGGGTAAGTAGTATAAATAAAATGGAATGGAGCCACGTAATGTATCCCACTCCTACCAAAAAAAAAAAAAAAAAGATTAGCATTCACTGTACACAAATGAAGAAACTGGGAATCAGAAAATTGAAATTTTTATGGGTCATGGATAAGTGTCAGAATCTCTGGTGCCAGGTCTCTTTGATTCAGTGCTGCTCTGTTAACTTTCTATGTCAGCGCTGCCCTCTCTGATCTTCCTTTCTTTGAAGAAAATCTCCTCTTGCATGTATCTATATCTGTCTTGGAGCTCTTTCACCTTTTAAAAATGTGTAATCACTGCCCTCAATTTCCTTTCTAAAGGGACATCAGCTTCTACAAGTTCAGGGTTAATCTATCTGGAATATTTCCTGTATACTGAGATATTTAGAAAATGTAGTATTCTCTTGTATGGCCTCATTTCACATAAATGATACTATATGCCTTGGATTTTCTGAAACTCGAGGAATATGTTTTTTTCTTAAATTCATCTCCCTAGTAATGAGCATTTACATTATAGACAATTTTTGCTAATATGCAAATGCTGGATTTTTTTTTACCACAGATGTGCGCTGGAGTGTCTCTAAGTTAGAAACTAAGAAGTAGAATTGATGGATCTCTCATCTTTATACTAACAGGAAGCTATTGGGTAAGAGCAGTTGTTTTTGTGTAACGTGAGCATAGCACAGAGTCTGGAAGAAATAACTAGTAGATTGAAATAAATGAATGAAAAGATCTAGAACCATAGTATTCTGACCCCCTGTAAAATTTCTTTTATGAACTGTCATGTACAGATTTACACGTCCCCTTGAGCAAACCAGAAATTTGGGGCCTCCTGTCATTCTCTACTACTAGTTTTTGTTTTGTTTTGTTTTGTTTTTAGTTTTTTTGTTTTTTTGGTACCGGGGATTGAACTCACAACCTCGTGCTTGCCGGGCAGGCACTTAAACCACTGAGCTAAATCCCTAGCCCTCTACCACTAGTTTTTCTACTTTTGTTTTTCTCTTCTTTTTGTCATCCTCCTACCTACTCCCTACTTCTGCTAACACTCTTGTATATTCCACTTTCTTTTTGCTTAGGTTGGGAATAGCTGAAAGTAAACAACTGACCTTTAATGCAAATATTCATGCATGCAATGGATACCTTTACAGATTTGTCTATCACAGCTGTATTTTTTTTTTCACAGCAGTATTTTTGTATTGCCCTAACTTTTCAAGATAGACTTGGATAATTTCAGGTACTGAGTTGTCCCCACTTCTGTTATGTTCACATTATAATGAGATTGATAATTGGAAAACAATATGTTAGTAATAATGACAGTCATTGCACTCCATAGAAGGTAAATCTTTTTTTTTTCTTTTGGTAGCAGGGATTAAACTCACAACCTTGCGCCTGCCAGGCAGGTGCTTAGGCCACTGAGCTAAATCCCCAGCACTGTTTTTTGAGACAGGGTCTCACTGTGCAGTTCAGGCTGGCCTTGAACTCACTTTGTAGCCCACGCTGGTGTCGAGCTCACAATGATCATCCTGGCTCAGCCTCCTGAGTGCTGGTATTAAAGGCATGCGCCACCACACCCAGCATAGAAGGTAAATCTTAAGATTTTTTTTAAACGTAGCTTTATATGTTTTATAAGTCTCTGAGAAGAAAGCTTAGCACTATAAAGGTTCATTTATTTTTTTTTAAGTCACATAGCTAAGAAGCATAAAAAGTATATTTGATGCCATGTTGAGTTACAAGCCTATGTGTAGCCCACCATATTGTTTCCTTCTCTGCTTTTTCTATAGGTAGAGACAACTAATTTCATATTTACTTGAATTTACCTAGCAATAATCATGAAAACAGTGCAAGATCTGTACAGTGAAAATCATGGAACCTTAAAGAAATTGAAGAAGACGCTAAGGATGGTAAGGAATCCCACTCCACCATGTTCATGGATTTACAGAATTAGTATTGTTAAAATGGGCATGTTATTCAAAGCAGTCTAAGTTTTTTATCTTACTTATTGAGCTGTTTGTTTCCAAGATTTCTGTTGGGGTATTTTTCCAGTGTCTCTGTCTCTCTCTCTCTCTCTTTTTTTTTTTTTTGCGGCACTGGGGATTGAACTCACAACCTCGTGCCTGTAAGCTGCTGAGCCAAACTCCCGGCCCTGGTTTTTTGAGGCAGGGTCGCACTGTGTAGCTCAGTCTGGCCTTGTGCTCGCCTTGTAGCCCAAGCCGGCCTCGAACTCACAACGCTCCTCCTACCTCAGCCTCCGGAGTGCTGGGATTAAAGGTGTGAGCCACCACGCCAGGCTGTCTCTGTCTCTTTATCCAATTGCTCTTTCATATCCTCCCATCTTCATTCAGCTGTTATTTAATGACCGTTTTTGATTCATTGATCATTTATAATGCTGTTCTTTTGAATTCTATTGCCAGTATTTCTTCTACTTCAGTATATTCAGAATCCATTACCAGGGAGTTAGGAACTTTGGAGGAGTCATATTATCCCATTTTTCTTATTTCTTATACTCCTCTGTTGAGATCTGCACGTCTGTTGTGTTGTAAATCTTTTGAGGGCCTTCTTAGGAAATAGCCTTGCCTTGACAGTGTGTCCTGGTTTGTCGTGTAATACAGGATTTCATTCCAAGCATGCTTAGTAGTCTAGTTTTCCTGTGGCTTCTCCAGCTATGCTTGGTGGCTTTTGACAGCGTGTACTGTGTCAGAGCCTGAGGGACCTGCTTCCTGCTAGCTCCCACAGGAATGAGCTCCATCTGCTCATCCAGGCAGGTTTGTCACAGCCAGAGCGTGCGTGGGGTGTGACTTCTGTGGCTGCTGGTCCATCCAGTCTTGCCGACAATGTGCTTGCTGTCTACAGGGCTACGGACAAGCTTGTGGCTGGTGTAGGGTAGCGTTTCTCTTCCTGGGCTCTGGGTGGAGCTCTGCAGCAGAGTTCTTGGCCAGCAGGCTTGAGCTGTTGAGTGGATCCCCAGTTCTACTCCGAGGGAGACAGACAGCAGAAACAACTGCAACATACAAATAGACCAGATAATGAAATGCGGGAGCAGCCAGGCGTGGTGGCGCACACCTTTAATCCCAGCACTCGGGCAGCTGAGGCAGGAGGATCATTGTGAGTTCAAGATGAGCCTGGGCTACAAAGTGTGTTTAAGGCCAGCCTGAACTGCATAGTGAGGCCCTGTCTCAAAAAGTAGGACCGGGGATTCAGCTCAGCATGCTAAACACCTGTCTGGCAGGGGCGAGGTTGTGAGTTTGATCCCAAGTACAAAAAAAAAAAAAAAACCAAAAAAAAAAAGTGGTAGCAATCAGTTAGAAACAACAACAACAGCCACAATACCGACAGGAATAGAAAAGGTTAAAATTCTGGAGTAAATGACAAAGTACCATAAAGTAAAATTAAGTTTATTTTTTCAATTTGTTAATTGGTGGTTTGGGCTTGAATTTTTTTTTCATCATTGTGTGGTTACATCATAGAGGTTGGTCATTTTCAATCTCCTTAAAAACCCTCATCCCCCCTTCTCTCTCCCACCCCTTTTCCCATCTCCAGCAAATCTGCCTTTTTGTTTCCTACCGTGTCTCCTTTGTTGTAGTCTTTTATTTATGGTTCTCATACAAGAGAAAGCATGATATTTAACTACGCGTCTATCTTGTTTCTCTTAACATCATGATCTCAAGTTCCATCAATTTTATTGCCAATGACCAGATTTCATGGCTGAATATAATTCTATTCTGTATATATGCCACAGTTTCTTGGTCCGGTTGTCTGCTATGGACGTCTAGGCTGTTTCCAGAGCTTAGCTATTATGAGTTATGCTGCTATAAACTTGGGTACCCATGTATAGTAAGATGTCTTTAACTGTTTTAGGAATTTATATCCAGGAGAAGTCTGGCTGGGTCAAATGCTACTCGTATTT
This sequence comes from Dasyprocta punctata, assembly GCA_004363535.1. Classification (NCBI taxonomy): domain Eukaryota; kingdom Metazoa; phylum Chordata; class Mammalia; order Rodentia; family Dasyproctidae; genus Dasyprocta; species Dasyprocta punctata. Next base: position 160,227 of record RJWM01001032.1, read on the forward strand.
GTAGTTTTTTTTTTTTCCAGACAGGGTCTTGCCACGTACTTCGGGTTGGTCTGTAGCCCAGGCTGGCCTTGAACTCACTGCAATCCTCCTGCCTCATCCTAAATGCTGGGATTATAAGTGTGTGCACCCAGGCCCCACTTATTTTCAGTTTTTTGAGAAATCTCCACTCTGATTTCCATAGTGGTTGTACTAGTCTGCATCCCCACTAACAATATAGAAGGGTTCTTTTCCCTCATGTTTTTACCTGCATTCATTCATTTGTTCATTTGTTGCTCTTTTTTTTTCCTTGATTTTTTGCAACATAGTCTTGCTATGCAATTCAGGCTAGCCTTGAACTCATTATGTAGCCAGGCTGTCCTCAAACTCATGGCATCATCCTGCTTCAGCTTTGCAGGTGTTGGGATTATGGGCCTGTGCTACCACACCTGGCTGCTTTTTGTTTTCTTGATGATAGGCATTCTGATAGTCATTCAGATAGAAGTTCGGAATTGTTTCTGATTTGCATTTCTCTAATCGTTCAAGATGATTTCAAAAATGATTAACATCATTTTTAAAAGAGGGGAAATGAGACAGGAGGGAAAAGTCCTATTAAAAGGTAATTTAAAAAGTTAAAACAAAGATAAAGGTAAGAAAAAAGGCAAAAAAAATGAACACAATCAGAATAATAAAAGAGCTGATAGAAGAATCGAAAAAAAGTCAGCAATTCCTCTTAGCGGAGGTGTTTGGGTTGGAGACACTTCCCGAGTGTACACACTGTGTGCCTGGTGGCAGTCTGAGTTTCTGGCCCAGCTTTGGCGTTTTGTGGTCTATACTGGGCTTGTGTATTCAGCCCCGGGACATATTAGACATCAAGTGTCCCAGCTACCGCATTGAAGAAAGAATCTTCCCTTCTTGTATACATTGTTCATAGACTGAGTTTGACTGCAAAACAAAGAAAATAGGCAACTAGAGAGTACAGAATTTTACTTTCTATTCAGGTTGCCTGAGTTACTAATAACCTTTGAGCAGGGACAGGCAAACTGGCCACAGGCCAAATTAAACTCCTCCAGCCTGGTTTTGTAAATAACATTTTATTGGAAGTCCAAATACGTGTTCGTTTATCGTATTATCTGTGACTGTCTTCTTACTACAGTGGCAGGATTGAGTAGTTAAACAGAGATACTTTATGGGTTTGAAAGCCCAAAGCATTTATTCTCTGGCCTTTTATAGATACAGTTTGCTGATGCCTGTCCTGTCGATAGCAACTGGTAATCTAATCACTGTGAAGTAGTCAGGATTAGTGTACATCCTTTGGCTAGCGGAGCGAGTCCCTCTCCTTCTCCCTCTCCTCTATCTCTCGCCTCTAATGCATCATCTATATCACTGTCAGAAAAATCTTTAAGAGAAAGGAATTTATTTATTTATTTATTTATTTATGTATTTATATATTTCCAAAGATCCTCTGTATGTCTGTCTGACTTTCAGTTCTCCCTGTTGTTACCCTTCTAACTAAACAGATTCCTCGGAACAGTGTCTGCTTCAGGAATGCTAGTGATCTGAATGGCACTTACATGTTCTATGGTGAGGTTCCCTCTCTGACCATTTGCCTAACCTGCTTTTCCTCTCCAGGGGCACTTGCTGTCCAGATGATATATTTTTCTGTCCAGATGATATATTTTGAAATCTTACCCATTCTCTGAGATCCAACTCCAGAATCCCACTTCTGTATACCTTTCTTTAGCAATCTCTTGATTCTGAAGACTATTCTTTTTTTTTCGGGGGGTTGGGTACTGGGACTGAGGACCGTTATATTTATGACATGGCTTTTACTAGCTTTGCAGATGCTAATCAATAGTTTTTCCTTGGAAGAATCTCTTATTTTCCTTTGTAGTTGTGTTTTAAGTAGCTGAAAACAGTGTATCATTCTATCTACTCTGTCACTGCCCTAAACAAATGAAAAAAGAATGTCTATTTTCACTTGGAGATATTTTAGTGACAATAACTAGTTAGTATTTTTCTAGAAAGGCAGAATACAGTGTGAGGAGGGGAAAAAAAGTCTTGTCAGCCTAGAAACTTCCTTCTGCCACTATATAAATTCATTTCCCCAGCTCATACTTAAGGCAGAATTGCTAAGAAGAAAAATGTCACTTTAATGAGGAAATCGAATGAACCATGAGCATTAACATTTTCAGAATTAAATGTATAGTAAAGAATATCAATTCTATTGAGCACAGTTTTAGAAAATCATGATTTCCTAGGTCTAAATATGACCAGAATATCTTGAAAAACAAATTGGTACATGAATGCGCTGTCAGTAAGATTCTATTTTTTCCTCACTTCCACAGTACTGTTTCTTAAGCCCAAGTTGAATATTTCACTATGGCAACATGAAGTAAATTACCCAGCATCAGATTGAAATGGAAAAATTCTAATGTATATATGGTACAGTAAGCAAAGATGTCACTGAGTGCTCAGGAGAAAGATCTTTTGTTCACTAGCTGAGCTCAAGGCTTGTTCTGCCTTTCCATCTTCTCTGCTATCTCATTAACTACAAGACACCACAACCTTTCTTTATTGTGTGTGACATATATTGCATACTAAAAATCTACTCATTGTTTTTCTGACAATTAAATTGAACTGGGGAGGGCTCCTGCTTTTTCCTGACAGACCTACCCTAAATGCATAACCTGTGCCCGTTTTTCATTGCCTGGGGTAACATGATGCATGTGTCCTCCCCTCCAGCCACTCACTCAAGCCCAAAACCTGGAAGATCGGCTGGATCGTAAGTCACTTCCATTCTATGGACTTGACACCACTAAACCATTAGCACCTTTCTGTTCCTAATGTCCACATCTCCTCGCAGCAGCATCCTGAGTGCTGAACGGCCCTCATGCTTCTCGGTCTTGTGTCCTTTACATTCTACCCCATGTGCTCTCTGCCTGTCTCCGGCCTCTCTCCTCACACCTCTCGCACCTCCCTGCACATCATTTTCTAGCCGGGCTTGTCGCCATAACGCACCACTGTCTTATCTCTGCCTTGATTGCAGTGGCCTAAAATAAACGCCCTGCTCTCCCCCACCTGAAACTGCTCACTCTACTTCACCTGAGCGTTTACCTTTCAACCCATTTCTGCCAAAGGTAGCATGTTTTTGGATTTCTGCATGAAATTCATATATGTAACCTAGAAAAATTCAGGGAACAAGCATTTGAAGCGAAAACAATTTTATTACGTTCTGTTGTTATGTGCCACTCCAAAAATGGAATGGTAGGCGCAAGAGGGTTAGAACTTGACTTGATAGTCTCCACTGCTGAAAGCTGTCCCCCATCGCTGTGCCCTCCTTCCTTGGGCTAATGGATGAGGGAGACGCGAGCACACATCTTCTCACATAGGCTGAACCTTCCTGACAGTACTGCATTGCGAGTGGGTTAGTGTTAATTTGACAGAGGAAATCGCCGTGCTGGAAGGCTTTAGAGTGGCACGTGTTGTTTTGTCCGTGTAACGAAGTCCTCACCGCCAAAAGCAGGATGCCCTTTAGCCAGGGCTTCATTCGGGAGCCAGGAAATCAGCTCAGGCTCCAAGGGACAAGCTAATTCAGCAGGAGGAATGGCATGAGAAATTGGGGGAAAATATGACACTTACTCTGGTTTCTGATATCTATCTACCTCTCTGGATATCTATCTATATGCTGCTAAATTATGAAAATTGAGGTAGATAGCAAATTTTGTGTTAATAAAATAACTCAATGTGAAGAGCATGGGAAGGAAATTCATCATCTTTTAGGGAAGATGGTTACAAAATTCTATAGAAAGCAATATAAGGAAGAACTAGGCCAATTTATGGAGGTCAAAGGAAAGAGACTCTTAAGATTTTATATGTAGCTCCCTTTAGTTGGAAGTGTAGCTTGCTTTAAAAAAGAATCCTTGAAAAAACCTACTGCTTCTTTGTAAGTCTTCCCGTAAGCACCTTTAAATATCTGTTTCCCTAGACAACCTTTTAAGAATCAGGTTACAGGGGTATGCTCTATTCCCCTTAATAAGGCTTCTGGGTACCATCTAAAACAGTAGTTTTCAACTCTGGCTGCACATTAAAGTCACAAAGGGAATGTTTAAAAAATATTGATACCTGGGGCCCATCCCAGAGACTCTTGTTTAGTCAGTCTGGGGTGAGGCCTTGGGCATAGTCACTTTTTTCCAAGCCCCTTGGATGATTTTTTTCGATGCAATCAGGTAGAGAGTTACTTATCTAGTTCGATAATTGACCTGTCCAACTGAGGTTCACTTTCTACTTGATGAAGTATACCCTCCTAAATAAAATCAGACATGGTCCCAGCTGCTTGACTGCGAACTGGTTGGTTATAGGAGAAGCTGGTTTTCAGACCGTACTTCAGGTTCTTAGATTCTGTAGTCCACAACCCAGAGAGTTGAGGGCTCTGTCTTATTCGCATGTAGAACACAGTGCTGATTCCTCTTTAGTCTCCTAAGAGAAAATTATAGACAGTGATTCCCTATAAGACCTGACCTTAGCTGAGAGTGGTGGCATGTGCCTGTAATCCCAGTCCCTGGAAGGCTGAGGCAGGAGGATTGCCAGGAGTTCGAGATCAGCCTGGGCTACATAGTGACTTCAAGGCCAGTCTGGCCTACATAGAGAGACTCTGTCTCAAAGGAAAAAGAAAGACCTGACCTAATATTTGGTGCAGAAAAGTGTTCACTCTTTATAATCCTGAAGAGGGTGATTCTAGGCACAAATAGACTTGAAATCAACCATGCTGCTGTTATTCAGGGATGTAACATTTTCCCAATGGGTGAATGGATTGCAAAGTTATTAAATAATTATAGTAATCCTATGTTGAGTCCCCCCTATTTAATTTACAGTAACATTAATTACTGATAACGGAATCATTTCTACATATATGTTTTCCTTCAGCTTTCATGTGAATGGTGATATGAATGGGTGCAGGTGAAGGATTCTCTCAGTCTATCACTTGGCATTAAATAGTGGCAGTCTGAGATAGGAATTTGATCTCTGGGGATTTTGCGCACGGTAATTTAAAGCCTCAGGTCATCCAGCACTGGAGTACAGTGAAGATGTCTCTATCTTTAGTAGAAATTATGAAGGAATGATAGGAGTTACTAATGATACCAAAACATCTTGTGGATGAGAAAGTGCATTTTATGATTTATAAATTGACCAGTAAGCAACGGTAGGAAAAAATAACCTTGCAGGACACATAAAACTGATAACATAAATAAAGGCAATAGTATTTCCAAAACGTAAGAACTTCTTTTTATAGCTGCAGGAGATGCCTGCTTTTACTATGACCCCAATTCTTGTCTGGTTTTCTCTAGTTTGCAGATGCAAGTTTTGGGTCCTGTTGCTTTATCCTGCAAATAGGCTTCCTGAGAGTGAGAGAGGGGGCACACATTTAGTGGGTTCCCTGCCTTATTCTTTGGGCTCTTGGTGAGCAAAATAAACCTCCCACCCAAATGATAGACTGCTGTGGGCATTCTTTGAAATTCTGGAAGCTCTTATCTATTCTCATGATGATTCCTACATTGCCCATGATTTTATTTTATTTTATTTTCGCCTGTGGATTTATAGAAAGATCAGGTGCTTAGAATGTTGTGATCCCTGAGCCAACATCAGAAGGTCTTGATTTTTTTCCCTTCTATTGGTTAATAGACTCACCCTCTGTGGACAGGCGAGTCAGGGCATCAGTTTCCTACAGAATGGATTTGTTGTAGAAGGCCACCTGGGAGGAGAGAGGGAGGAGGAAAAAAATGACGGAGGGGTCTTTAAGGTGACCTCAGCAAGCACTGGAAGTACATGTGCCACTATATGTGCAGTGCGGTACTGTACACACAGCCGCATACACACAGTGCAGTGAGGATCCTTTCACATCACAAAACAGAACAGAATTCTGCCTGTGATCTTTTGCTTGGATGGAAAAGAAGTACACCAATGTCACCTAGCATAGTCTGTGACTTAGGGGAGTTTTGATTGGCAGTGAGCAGAATCAAGGCAATGGGATGAATGCCATGTCTCCTACCAGCCACTGCAAGAATGTCACATTTTGTGGTTGGTTGATTAGATTTGTTAATATAATTCTTCCTCTAGTCCTTTCAGATTATGCATTTCGGGTTAGCATATTAGTTTTCTCAAATATCACACCTACTAAACAGAACAGGATATTCTTTTAGTTTTTGATCCAATCCTGTGAGTCAGAAACAGAATTGGGAATTTCTAATGAGTTGAAGTTCATGATTGCTGTTTCTGTATGATTTTCTTCTTCTTCTTTTTCTCTCTAGTTTCTTGAAAATGATCTGACCTTAAAACACCACTCATACACAGCACAACTGCTCACAGATTTATGTGTTCTTTCACTGTGGAGTCATGAGGTTCCTGCTAGATCAATCAGGGCTCTGTGTATTCATCCTTCAAAATATCTCAGGTCCTCTTTTTAATTCCATATTTCTTACTACTACAATGGAAACGTTTCATTAAAATACTATTTGCATGTAGCGTTAACATTTCAGGCAAGTTACTGGGAACCGTTATAGAAGATGAAACAAAGATGAGTTTTAAAAGTGCAACATAACCTGATTAAGTTTGGATAAAAGTTAGGAAAAGTTCCTCTCCATCTCTGTCTGTTTCTGTCTGTCTGTCTCTCTGTCTCTGTGTCACTCTGCCTCTGTCTTTCTGACTCTCTCGCTCTCTCTCTCTCTCTCTCTCTCTCTCTCTCTCTCTCTCTCTGTGTCTCTCCCTTTCTCCAGTACAGGAAGGGACCCAGGGACTTGTCTTTGCCCTGAGCCATATTCTTAACCATTTTTTGGGAGACAGTCTTACCAAGTTTACTGAGGCTGGGTTTGGATTTGAAATAATTAGCTACCCACCTGCCTCAGCCTCCCGAAGTGCTAGTGTTACAGGCTTGTGTTACCATGCTCTGATCCAAAAAATGCATCTCTTGAGCTCGCTGAAATTGTTGCAAACTCTGCTTTTTTATTTCCACTAGCTAACACCCCACTATGAGACCTAATTCTGTACTGTTTTTTGATACCTTTATTTTTAAGATCATAAAAACTGCATAACACGAAATTTATCATTTAACCTTGTTAAGTGTATGGTTCAGTGCCACTAAGTCTATTTATTTTGCTATACAAACATTCATCTCCTCCACACTTTGAGAACTAAAAGTTCCTGCATCAAACACTAATTCCCCATTGCCCTCTCCTTTGTCCCTGGCTACCACCTTTCTACTTTTTTTTTTTTTTATAATCTCACAATGCTAGGGACCTCATGTAAGTGGACTTACGCAGTTTTATCATTTTGTAAACGACTTATTTCACTTAACATAATGTCTTCACAGTTCTTTCATGTTATAGCATGTATCAGAATTTCTTTTTAAGTTTAAATGAACCTCCACTGCTTGTACATGCCACATTTACTTTATCCACTCATTTGTGGATGAACGCTGGTGTTACTTGACCTTTTGACTATCATATATAATGTTGTGAACATAACTGCACTTATGTCTCTTTAGATTTCTGCTTTCAGTTCTTTTGAGCATATACCTAGGAGTGAAATGGCTGGCCTATGTGTTCCTGCCACTTAATTTTTTGAGAAACCACCAGTTTTCATTCCCACCAGCCATGCTCAAAGGTTCCAGTTTCTCTACATTCTCACCATCACTGGTTATAGTCTATCTTCTGTTTTATAGTAGTCATCCCGATGTGTGTGATGTATTATCATGTGTGTGGGTATGTGTGGAGTGCCCAGGATCAGGCGCAGGGCTCTGTACATGCTAGGCAAATTATACTCCCAGCACTCACTGGCTTTCATGTGCATATTCCTAATAGTGAATGATGTGGAGTATCGTTTCATGTGCTCCTTGGCTGTTTTTATATGTCCTTTAGAGAAGTCTCTTTCAAGGTCTTCACTCATTTTTGAATTGGGTTGTTCTTTATGTACTTTCAATTTTAATCCCTTATCTGATACACAATTTGCATTTTCTTCTACTCCATGGGTTGTCTTCTTACTCTTTGTTGGTATCCTTTGATGTGCAACTCAGTAGTCTTTTTAAAAATATGTTGTGTTAAACCCAGACCCTGCTTCTCTCTCTCCACTCCCTGTCTTTCCTCTCTTTCTCACTGTAGTTCTCCCTCCCCGATTCTCTCTCTCCTTCTCCTCTCCTTACCATCTCCTTTCCCTTCTGAACTCACCCTTCCTACCACCTTTTGTTCTTTCTATCCATTTCACTCCACCTAAAGCCTATATTAATCCTCCATAAATTCCTTTGCTTCTCTCTGCTCATTTGCTCATATTCTCTTCATTTTTTCCATTTGAAATAGATATAATTATATATATATTGCTATGAATCATTGGGCTTTCATAGTTTGCACAGCTACCATATATGTGTATCCCTCAGTGGTTTACCTTCAAGAGCAATAAGCCCTGTTGGATTGGTTCAAGCCTTTGATGAAGGAAGATATACTGGGTTATCTTTTTAGCATTATATAGACTCTAGGTCTCATAGGCAGGATAATATTTTGCTATCACAGCAGACCTGAAAAGAAAAGAAGTCAAATGGTTTCCATGGCCTAGTTCTTGTGGAACTGTCTTGGAGTGTAATATAATGGAACAGACCTTGAGAGAGAGTGGGCCAGAGAGTTCCACTGAATTTCTCCAGGGGACCAATATTTGAAGACTGCTGAGTTATCACTTCCTGTACAGATTGGCTCATGTGGACCACAGAATGAGTAAAAAAATACTGAAATGGAAATTATTTTTGCTATGAAATGGTTTGAGCGTTAACAGGACAGGCAATATAACTACTTTGAGGACACAAAATATGTAGAAAGAACCTTTAGAGATTTCCAGAACACCTGGCTAGCAACCAATAAACATAAGTATCTCTGTGGTAGTAACTTTCTTATGAAATATACCTACACATTAAAAAAAATCTTTTACTAAGAGGGCAAAAATAAAATAACCAGTGCAGAAGTGACTTATGAATAAGTTATTATCCATTTGTCTATGTCTTTCATAGCCTTATTATTTATTTTGCACAAATCCAGTGGACAGTTTTTCACTCTAGAATGAGTTTTATTTTATTTTCTTGAATTATTAATGGTACACTTTGTTAGTCGTATGTCAACATCATGGGCACAGTTTTTAACCAGTGACTCCGGCATGAAAAGAGAGCGGCTGTGGTTTCCCAGCTGCTCCATCTCTCCCTTCTTGCCCGGGGAGGATGCTCCATCTTCCTGCTGGGGGTTCTCACAAAGGAGACTGAATTTCTCCCACTGCCTTTTCAACAGACATGGAGAAAACTTCTATACTTAGTGAAGCAGGGCTGGGCATCTGGGGATTTGAAGTACTGACTTCCCTGCAGGTCCTCATTTACCAGCCAGTGCTAGCGTGGCCTTCATGCCAGCCCCTGCCTTCTTTTGTATTCACTGCTGTCGCTTTCTTAGCACCTCCAGGGAACATCTCCTTCTGAAAATATCTTTTTGTATTACATGGAAGACTTCCAGAAAGGCAAAATGCAAAGTTTTGTTGTTTCAGTCCCTCAAAAATGCTTTGGCTTTCCTCATTTTTCCCCCCATCTTTTTTTCATACCAATTCCATCTTGTTTGTTTTCTAATGAAAGCATTGTAGCATCTTCAAGGTTGGAAGTTTAATTTCATGTTATCTTAAGGGATGGGCTCTTCCAAGTGATGTTTGTGTCAGTGCAGTCATGGGAGTTCTGTTTGCATTTTTGAATTACAGTGTTTGGCAAATGTATCTTAAAGGTTTCAGTTGTAGTTAAAAAAGAAAAAAATAAAAAGAAAAAACAGGGAAAAGTAAAGAAAGTCACTGTCCGGACACTATGTTCAATGCTCCAGAAAAGGTATTTTGACATCTTTTCAAGTTCTTAAAATTAATTTATGGGAGAAATACAATAATGAATGAAAAACCTCTCCTAATGACTAAAGAAATTCAAACTCTTTTAGATCAAACATGATAATTTTGGCTGAAATGTAAATAATGAAGTTGTTCATTCCAGCTTCTTTTGGCTCGAGAATGCTAATTGCACTTCATGTACTGGTTAGCTAATGACATTTCCTGTTAGTCACCAGGATGAGCATCACAGTGTCGTTGTCCAAATTGAGAGGTTGCTGTTTAGATCCTTCGGGGCTCCTGAACAGTCTGTACCCAAGTATTAATAGTGATTATTTCTGGGTATGGAATTAGGGATGGTCTTTTCCTCTCACTTATGTCTTTCCTAAATGTCCTCAAGGAATAATTATTATTGTCATAATTGTCTTCGTTGAGCTTTCCCTCAACATTCAGAGCTGGAGCTTGTCTGGAATTTGTTAGTTTGGGAAGTGGTCTGGAAGTGTAGAAGTGGAAAAGAGTGAAAAAAGGAGGGAAACCCAGTCCAGTCATGCTTTCTTGATTTGGTTACCACTGTGGTCAACAGAGACTGTCTCTGGACCCTCCGAGTGGTCATGAAGAGTGTACTGCAGTGTTACCTGTTAGAGGGATGAAAGAAGGGAGCATTTGCACACTAGCTCATGCTTCTCCTTTGGTTTTTTGTTTGCCTTATGCAGTGCTAACTCCATAAATGTTCTATGTTTGACCATGTGCCCATACCGTGTCACTTTCCACAGAAGCCCCTACTGGGACCCAGAAGCAGAGATATAAACAGGGGAAGAATAAAGGAGCCTTCAGTTGCACCGAACAAAGCTATTTTTCATAGGAAGGGCAGGTTCACAGGACATGAGGCACAAAAGTTCAAAGACAAAAACACTAAGATGATAAATACTGATGTTTTCTATTTCAAGTAAAAACGAGGTTTTTTGGTTTGAGAAATACCTGCATTATTTTTCCACTACTGCCATAACAAATCACCAGTAATAATATGCTGTTATTTTCATGGCTTTAAAAAGAACACCCTTTTAACCTTGATGACATTATGGCAAGTGAAATAAGCCAGACACAAAAGGGCAGAGAGCGTATGCGTCTGTGTTTATTTATGAGACGCCTACAGTGGTCAAACACATCCAGTTGGAAAGCGGAACAGAGCTTACCACGGGCTGAGGCAAGGGAAGAATGAGAATGCATAGTTTCAGCACTGAACTGTACTTTCAAAATGGTGAAAATGGTAAATCCTGTGTATATTTTACTACAATAGTAAAAGATAGCCAGTTTCTGATCATGTAGTCCTTTCAGGCACCTGTCCAGAGTAGAGCATAGTTCAGCTGGCTCCTCTGATTAGACTCTCATAAGGCCCAGTTCAAGATGTCGGCAAGGCCGTTTCTTTTCCAGGGACTCCAGGGACCAATCTGCTTCTGTGCTCATTGAATTTGTTGGCCAGTGTTAGTTGCTTGTGTTATTGTGAGACTGAGGCCTAACTGCCTGCGAGGCAGGGAAGCCTAGGGGTTATTTGTGTCTATTCTTGAGCCCTCTGTGTGGGTCTCCTCCAGCACAAATAACTTCAGTTAAATTTTTATGCTGAATTTCCCCAAGTCTTTCTGCTGCTTCATCTCACTGCCCATAGCTGGAGAATGTTCTCTGCTTCCTAGGGGCCTATTACTAGATTGGCCTCACCTGGATAATCTGCTCTGTGGCCCCATAGCCTTATTTAGAATAGCAGATTCCCTTTTAGCGGGGTATTAATTCCATACTTAACAGTATACTAAAAAGTGGGTGGCTTCAAACCAAAGTGACATGTCATCATTCTGGAGGTCAGGGTCATCGAGGGTTTCTGATTGTGCCAGGAGTCCTTGGTATTCCTTAATTTAGCTGTACCATTCTCATCACAGAGCAATCTTCATGTGTGTCTTCCTTTGTCCGCTACTGTGTCCAAATTTCCCTGTTCTAGGAGGGTCCCAGTCATATTGGCTTAGGGCCCACATCATTTTAATTTAGTTACCTTTGTATGCACCTAGTTTCCACATGAGGTCAAAATCTGAGGTACTGGGGATAAGGACTAAAAAATATCTTTCAAGGTGACAGAATTCAACCCATACCACCAGGTAACTAATAGATTTCCCGAGTTTAGTGACTCGAATCATTTGATGTAACATCTTCTGTAGCATCTTCAGACTTTTCTTTGTGAATACCTGCTAGAGTACTCCTCAGTGTGGTCAGGAGTCCTGCAAATTGTTAGCGCTTTGTGGATAATTGAGTTTATTCATCCAGGCTAAATTTCTAAGAGGAACCAATATTATCATTTTATAACTGAGTGTCCCAGGGTTCACAATTTTAAAATATATTCACAATTACATATAATTATCCAGGGGATGCCTACAGACAAGGGTGAATATTTTATGATAGTGGTTATCTTGCAGAACCCCTTGGTCTTAGGATGTATTACAAATATATATGTGAAGACTTGTCCCTCAACAACTCAGCAAGGCATTCTGCAGGTTGGACAGAGTTGGAAAAAGGCAAGAAGCTCAGGGCAGCGTGGACATCTTCATTTTCAGCTGTGCACTCCCATAGCAGTCCAGATTTATAGTAGAGCACATAGCAGTGGCTACTTGCCAGTGTCAGCCCTCACGTGGAGTGGGTGGTTATGTAAGTAACTTGCACTGGGCCATCGGGAGGTGCCCTGCACTGTGGCCCTGCTGACTCAGTGTCCCCCTGCATAGCCTGAACCATAGTGCAGCCATCTTTAAAGAACTCTATTAAGTGCTATATTTGAAATAGAGGGGTAACCTATTTTCACGCTTTTAAAATTCATTTCACATAAGGATCTTGGAATTAAGAATCAATCACATTTTGCCTTTTAGTGTTCATTCTTATTTATCTGCCTTTTTTTTTATTTAAGAGAAAATAGATACAGAAGCTAGAAATAAAAGTCAAAAAAGACAGACAAACAACAACAACAGATCTGATATGATAACATTGTAGGTTTACACACTGAGGTGGTTGAAGTTTGGCTGTAGTTACAATATTGCATATCATTACCTTCCTAGGGGTTGGGGATATTGACAGATATAGACATGTAAGATTCATCGATTCAGGTATATTAATTTTTCTTTTTCAATAGCTATTGTATTTAGCAATACGGTTTTTTTAACTGTCTTATTTATGAATATTTATAAATTTATGTCTTTTTCCTTTTCTCTTCCTTCCTTCTT